>JAQIXP010004457.1:0-11515 GCA_034700285.1 Proteroiulus fuscus
GCATCAAATTTCACCCATCCTCAATGCCTAACAAATTTTAGGGGGGGCAACAGACTTTTTGTCCACCCTGTATAATGTTTTCTATTTTCAGGTGAGTACAATTCTATTAACCTTAAGGTGAGACTGAAGTGAAATAATTCAAGGGCACCAGATGCTTAGGTATTGGGAGAGGATGTGCAGGAAAAAAAGGTGAAGTACTACCAATTGATTTCATGTTTCTGTAGGTTGCAATATATGATAACATTGACTAACATCACACTAACAGATTTATGGGCTACGAGGAATGCGAAGGGAAATCGCTTTAAACTAAAACAAGGGCACTAGAATTATTGTTTACTAGTTAATACAACAATTTTAACTATGGCCCAGTATTGGAAAGTACAATCTGCGATAATGAACTGGTACACTAAATTTCAACTTTAATTATGAATTTTTTAAGGGAATTCTTTTAGTTCTTCAATTAAGCACTATGGGATGAGTTTTTAGTATGCCCGTATGACATATTAGGGATTGAAAGTAGTTGAGGGAATAACAATGCTGAATTGTTAATATGATAGCTGCATGGATTTTTATGCTCATAGTGTTGTTGATGACCCGGTCTGAGGTTTCCTGGAGTATTGGTGTTGGTAGTTGCTGAGCATTCTGCGAAGATATCAATGGTATACCCATAAAGTTGTTGGGGTAGTTTGAATTAGGGTAGAGAAGTGATGTTCGTTTTGTATTGAAGAAAATTTTGTGAAGGATAACCAAGGGATTTTTTGACAGGGAATTAGAACAATTATGTCGGAGCAGGGGCAGTTACATACAAAACCATTTGCTGTGGAATGTGTAAAATGCATGGCTTAATAAACTATATACGTATAATGATATTTCAAACTTTCAACTATCTTGTACTTTGCTCAACATTCCATACTGAATATCAGTTTTTAGTGATGCCTAGCCAAATATAGTACAACAGCAAGTGTATGTAATTAGTCTATGTAAGCATTTATGTTTATGCACGCATATATTTGAAGTGCAGTTATTTCTGAGTTCTTAATGCTATGCTGTGGTTAGATATGCATAAATAAATAATTAAAAGTTGTATGAAAGAACAATGATATACATGTATACATGTTTGTATAGCTATCAATTAAACTTATTGATTTTGCCCATCAGTAAATTGTAAAAATACATTTTTAATCTCTCATTGGCTTGACATAAATATTCTTAGAAAATATATACCCAAATGATTGAAAGTTGTTCCCTGAAGTATCCAAAAGTAACTCCATGACTCGTGATATTCCAAAAGAAAAATTCTAGAAGTTACCCGGCATTTAATTTAATGTGTTGGAGATTGACCTAAATATATCATAAATTAGAAATATTGAATATAAAATTGAAAGGATGATAATCGAATTGGCATCACCACATGTCTTTAGTTAGAACAGCGTGCCATTTTTAAATTTTCCCCAAAATATGTTGAATAGTGTTATGTTAGAATGTGTAAATATAGGAAACTATAGCTATTCATTTATAATGTCTTAGGACTATCTAGGCATTAACATCCTCCCAGTAACAAAATTCAAACCCCATGTAACTTCCTTATTTGAATTATTATGCCAATTAATGAGAATTCATGTAGAAAATTTATCATCTTTTATTAAATTCAAATGTTGCTATGGTTTATAATAATTAATAATTAGTAAATTGACATAGAAACAAAAGGACTGTTGAGTCACTTGTTCTAGAAGCATTTTAAGGAATGCATTTTTCCCCACTTGCTTCTAACTTTTTAAATGATATCTATACTTACGTCGTTAGTATAGTTATTCTGCTACAGTGCATGCTACTTTAATTAGCTGCATGCATGCTGTGAATATGGTGTGGGGTGATTGGTGAGAATTAGTGATGACGTTTATGAGCGACCCTACAACCTTTTTGTGCTAGCAACTATATAGCTAATTAACAATGTATAGAATATGACCATATAAATGCTCTTTCAGTAATTGCCATGTTACGACTGTAAACTAAAATGGATTTTATTGTGTTAATAGAATATAAGCAACTTTATAAATTTAAAGTTGCGTGCAATGGGCATATTATTAACCTATGCCTAATTTTTACGCATAAGCGAGCAGAAAATGTCAAAATCGTCCATCACATTGTTTGCAAATAATTATGTGCTAGTCTTAATTGAATCTGAATGAATAGTGCATTCAATAGTGATTCGCTTCTATAGTAATTTCTGTATTGTATACACAGCATGGCGTTCCTCATTTAACGTCATGGTTATCTTTTACTATACTGTCTTGCTATTTTAACTATTAACTATACAAGCTGTGCACAGTCGAAGGTAATAAAAAAAAATTGCTTTATATGCAGGCGAACATTTCAGGATTCTTCAACGTTATTAATCAGGCAGTTCACCATGTGATTCATGATGACAATGACTTGCAAGTGCATACCTTTTGATTTTTAAAACACACAATTAATTTGCTTAAGTTAATTAAGTATAGTGATATCATTAATGGCATGACCCCTGATAAGCACCCCAATTATGATTGTCTCTGCTCTGATGTAGGGCCATTGAAACTGCATGTATGCCAGGGGTATTATATCTCAGTCAGTCATTTTTTTCCAGAACAATGTTCTGTAACATTGATATATAAATTTACACTATATTTTAAAGGTATATAACTGATGTGATATTATGAAATAACAATTAAATAAAAGCAAAATTATAATATTACTTTGATATTTACCAAATACATTATCAACTAAATCGCTTCATCCAAGTATGTGCAAAATGTAGGTACATTCTTTTGGAGGGTTTTTCTGCATGGTTTCGGTTTCTTTGGAAAGCTTTAATTGCATACGCAATTATTTTTCAAATAGTAAATTAATTTGCCAGATAAAAGCAGAATTACAGAACTATACTGTACATTTATGTTTATTTTACAATTTTTTTGATCATATACCATAATCGTGAATGAAGGCATTCATTTTATGGGATGATTTGGAGATTTAATTATTTCTCGTTTTAATTAATGCTAATTATCTACGGACCTTCGCATGTTTCTAGCTTATAACGATGGTTGTCCAATATAGCCTGAAACATTAATTGGTATAGTGCTACATACAGTCTATATATTATGTCCAGTATTTCAATATGGGTTTTGCAAGTCTCCGTTTCTAAACTGACCACCATATAGCTGCGTGACATGCGCATTAACTTTTATATTTTTTTCCATAATTCCTGGAGCTTTCATGCTGAAATATATAGAAATTTCCACGAAACGTTACATAAGCTTCGGTTATCACATTCCATCCCAACCTTTTTATAAGAAAAAATTGACTAAAGAAAAATCAATTCAATAGACTTTTGTTACATTGAATCTTTGATATAGAAGTACCGAAGACATTGTTTTGAAATGATTAGAGACAATGTCATCGTGAAATATTTACTGGATAAGTCTATATATGAAATCAATTTTTATTGTTATTTGCTTTCATTTTTGTGGGTCTGATCATATAAATTTTATTTGTCTAATAATTATGGTATGTGATGAGTATATATATATATACAATCCAACTCTTAGTATTGGTTTTAGTCTATCATATATATACTAAAAAAATTATAATGTTATTAACTTTTTGATTTCCCTGAAAGTTTTCTCGTGCTTTTCCCTAAATACTAGCGAAAACATTAGCCAATTTGAGCATGCATGCTTATGGTATATATTTGTTGCATGTGTTTTGGTTAACAATATATATATATACACCCCAGCTACGGTAAATATAGCTTTTGCTTTGCTTGACTATATAGAAAACATAAATTTTTAAAAAAAATTGCCTGAGTCTTCGAGTTTTTATTGTTACAAATTTCCAGGTATTTTTTTCATAATTTATTTTATTTAGGTAATAAAATAGAACATAATAATCATCTAGAAAGTAATGAATATATATAGTTCACAATTTTTAAGACCCGCTTAATAGCTTCATTGTAGCAAACATTCTTTACAATGTTTTAGTAAAAATTTTAAAAAGTTTAGAATTTTAACATAAATAAAATGACTTTCTCAAAGTTTAACTTTCACTTGTGTTCAGTAATTTATCCAGAGTTTTGGGCATATTTGTTCCAATTCTCTGAGTTTGTATATGTTTATATGTTTTGTATCAATTCTTTTTAATTTTCTGATCATATTACACAGCTATACTGGCATGCATTGCATTTTTAAACTTATTTGTTTCTTAATCAATAGTTTCTGAATTCAGTTTATCTTATTCAGACAGTTTTTAAAAGTAAAAAAAATGCATGAAAATGTTCTAGAGTTTATCCAAAGCTGTTTTGTTTGCGATGTCTAATTAGATTACTATATAATTAGATGTCAATTAGAGATAATAGGTAGGCCTATCAAGTATGTTGTATAATATGCATCATAAAAAAGCTAATTCCTTCCCATGTTGAATATTTCACGATATGCTCACACATAACATGTAATGAATATGGCTATTAACTGATATATGCACTGTAGTCCTCATGAGCATTATACATTATATATATATATACACACTCATACAGCAAGGTTCGTAAGACCCTGAACACAGCCACAGCACCACTACAATTGAGTGCTCATGCAGACAAAATTTAAAAAAAAAATAAAGAAAGAAATAATTTTATATGGATAATGATGGATCGAGGTCTGATGTGGTCAGGGCCGTAGCAAGGTCAAGTAATCTGGGGGGGCAGAGTGGATTTTTCTGCCCCCTGAGGGCCAGGGCCATACCCAGAAATCCATCTCTTGAGGGGGAAGGAGCCGCCCCAAAACATTTTTTTTCTTCAAAATTTGCCCTGCAGGCGAAAATTTGAAGGCTTTTATACATAACTGCAAATATTGACAGCAAATGGCGCCGAAGGCGAATTTTTACTTAAAAAACCCTCTAAAGTGGGTTAAAACAATCACATATTTTGCCATTTTATTGACTAGCAAATAGCGCCGCAGGCAAATTTTTACTTAAAAAACCCTCAAAAATAGGTTAAAGCAATCACAAATTTTGCCATTTTATTGACAGCAAATGGCGCCGCAGGCGAATTTTTACTTAAAATACCCTCTAAAGTGGGTTAAAACAATCACAAATTTTGCCATTTTATTGACAGCAATGTAATGGCGCCGCAGGCAAATTTTTTACTCAAAAAACCCTCAAAAATGAGTTAAAACAATCAAAAATTTTGCCATTTTATTGACAGCAAATAGCGCCGCAGGCAAATTTTTTACTCAAAAACGAGTTAAAATTAGTCCAAAAATTTCAAGTGGGCGGGAGGGACACTGGCATTTTGCTTCCCCCTCTGATCGAGTCTGGGAGGGCAGCCGCCCCCCCTGCCCCCCCCCCCCGGCAGCTACGGCCCTGGATGTGGTCTCATTTGCGTTTCACACTTCAGCCTACATAGTTCACGATTCACACTTTACATATATATAGCTCATACTTCTCACTTTGTAGTTCATGTTTCACGATTCAAGCTTTACATTTCGCTGGTCCCAATTCACGCATCATAATTTACATTCTCAGCAAATGAATCATCATCATTGAAGCATCACATTTCTCAGTTCACATCCCACACAATGTTGAGTATGAATTACGAAGTGTGAAACATGAATCGAGTAGAGTGAATATGCAATGTGAAGAGTATTGTGAGCTATGAAATGGGAAGTGTTTTGTGTGAACCTTGCACGTGAAGCGGGAATTGTAACGGGTGAACTATAGAGTATGAAGCGTGAATTGCGTATATATAGTCTGAACTGATTTGTGGAGTGTGAGCTATGAAGTGTGAACCTTGCATGTGAAAAGGGTGTTCTATGGTCGCTATGTAGCTGTGTTCGGTAACTTATGGACTCAATGTGTCTGAATAGTAGGCCTACTTCCTAGTAGGCTCAACTATACGATTCATGGAAATGACTAAAAATGGTTTTTTTATTGTAATAGAAAAGTATAAACTGAATAATTTTTCATGATTCATGAATTCTCTTGAACATAAACATTTGGCCAACATTTAAGTACATTATATATATAGTACAGGTATATAGTATATACTAATTGTTATTGTTTTGATAAGAAATGCATTTCGCTGTATACTATATAGTTCCCTAAAGGAGTTTTGTGCTTTGCTTGCTTTCAGTCGTATTTTTTTGTGTTTTCTCTGTAAGAAAAGTAAACAATATCTCTTAACTATTTAACTACAAATTTGCAGTAATTACATCTTTTTGATGCTATTATGATAAATGAAATCTTCAAATTTCCTCTGTTCCACCAAATATGGTATGGCATTATTTTTATCATCATGCATGGTGAATTCTGGCTCAATGGTGGAGTAAGGCTATTTCTACCTGCGGGAAGGGGAAATAGAGATTTTCCCCAACATGATCTTTCTCCCCCCCCCCCCCATCAGTTGATCATTCTATACTGCATGAGCAATGGTTGAAGTGAATTGAATCATGTGAATTCATTCTATGTGCTAACTGCATAACATTAATAATTATATACATTTCTAATTTTATTTTGTCATATTGGTTTATAATAATTGTTTCAAATCACTAACACATAATTAATACATTAGGTTATAAAGGCTGCTATTAATTTTTTTAAACGATAACCTTAAACTCAAAGATCTTCATTGTAACACTAGCATCCAGCAATAAACAATCACGTATTTTGATATTTAAATCAGTAAAAAGTATTTTGTTTTTAGTATAATTACACTAAAATGAGGAGCTATACGTTAATGCTATTTTTACAGGCAGGTTTTATATACAAACTTGTATAAGCAAGTATTGTGTTTGTAATGTGCAGTGTATAGTATACACCTACACCCAACATACAAAATAAATATTAGTATTAACTTTTGATAGCAGGTATTTATAAGCGCTTAAATCAATATGTTTCAATGGATTTGTGTCATGTATCATCCATTATACAATGTCGATAAATGCAAGGTTTCAAGATTTTTAGTTAAAAGTAAAAGCTATTTTCTGCAATGTGTATTTTGAACTTGCAATGAAATTCCCAAGGTAAACATAAACTGTTGATTTGCGATTCAACTGTAATGTGTGCACAGTTTGCTATCACTTTATTTGCTAAAATGACTTTCTTTAGATTTTGTAGTTTTATCCAAACATTTAAAATATTTAAAAGTCTTATCGTAAATACGTGCATGTTGTCTATTTACTTTTGGCATTTCAATTGGAACCTATATACATCCTTAATTCCTTCATTTTCTCTACGTCTAAAAGTTGATTGAAATAAAAGGGAAAGTCTCACAATGGAAACAACATTTTCAAAAAAAATTATCCTTTATATTTATTTACATTTTACATTTCTAAAATACTATTAAAATACATTATTATTGGGATAATGGGGATGTGAGGGGGATATTTATATGAAACCAAGAACACTGACCAATAATATGACGAAAACAGCCAGAATTTCTTGGTATTGTCATGGGCGATCAGTACTATGAACTTGGGGGGAGGGCTAAGCCCTCCCAAAATTGAAATACTAAATAAGTTCAGTTGGGGGCCATGGCGCCGAGTTTACCAGGGACTAAAAAAAAAAAAGATTCCGACTAAGTTCTAAACTATATAAATTATAAATATATGGTACTTCCAATAAAGTTTTCCCTGCAATTTTTTGCCCAAAGTATCTTATCTATTACAGTACAAATAATTTCCAAATATATTGGACTCCATATAGGAATATTTTTCACAAAATTTGGGAACATTATGTAATTTTTTTCACAAATATTTGAAAATTAAAAGAATTTTCACCATACAATTAGGATTAATTTTATTGTAGGCCTACTTAAATTTTTACTGCAGTTCATATGGAGGTCTCAACCAAAAGAACTTTTTTGACAAAAATTACCATGATATTTGTCCCTTTTTTTTTAAAAAAAAAAAAAAAAAAAAAGTTTAAAATTTTTCTAAATTTTGGAGAGGGGAATCCTATAATATATACTTCTAGGTCTATATTATCTAATAAAAAATGCTATAAAACCCTATATTTTTGGGTAAAAAAATTATATAAATAATATTCTTATATATAGGCCTACCATATTTTTGGGAAAAAAAATATCCCATAATATTTCTAAATTTTGTATTTTGTAGTAGTAATTCTACCTTATTGTAAATTTTAGGAGAAATTTAAAGTGACTATCATACAGTATTCCAATCTTATTTGAAAAATATTTACTCTATATTCCTGTAATTCAAATTAATTGGGAAATAAGTATATGTACCGACACATTTACCAACAGACAATTTCTTATCAATGGGGTGAGGGCGAGTGCGACAAAATTAGCCCCCCCCTCTTCTCTGGTTAGCCACCCAATTAAAATTATAGTACCTACCACCCATGGGTATATAGTATCAACTTCATTCATTTTTGGCGCCTACGCGAAAATGACTGCTTGATATGAAACTCATTTTCTATCAAATCACTCTGTTTTAAAATAAATATACACACTGAATAATCAAGCCTAGATTATTTTCAAATTGTGACAAGGCTATAAATTGGAGTTTTTAAGCAGTTATAATTTATGTACAATCCCTTAATGCATGTCTCAAAAATAAAAAGTTCTTTGAATATATATTGCAAGAACTGCATCTTGGTATATATGCAATGAAAAGACACCATGCAGATAATCCTGTATACATTTTCCTTTCGTATTGAAATGTTGTATATATATATCTCCATGGACTATATATGGTATTAATAATCTAAAGCAATGTTTCTTGCTTGTAATTTATTAACCTTTCCATGTGTTTAATTAGACCTCCTTTCATGGAATTGATATAGTTTGTCTTAATACCCTCGAGTGTGTGTGTATTGGTATATGATTCGTCGTGTTTATTGCATTTCCAAGATAAACAGAACAATCCTTTTTAATTACATAGCCCCTGATGATCTTCAATGTACTACACGTTGACTTCAATTTTGATGTAAATGTTATTCTGTCCTGACACAGTTTGACTCTGGAGTTCATCTTCTCGTGTTTCCATTGGATGAATTTATCCAATGTCCACATTTGTTTACTCAACCATATTAGAGTCGAATATTGTGTTGAGTTGCTTCGCTATTTCCTTTTACAAATCTTAAGAAATTCAACGACATTCGTATTATATTCTCAAGTTGGAAAAAAAATATCCAGGTTCAAGTGGTCTGCTCCTCAGCGATAAGCCTTGGCCTAGCTTAGATCCAGATTTTCAGTTAGACTTCTTAACAAATAAAGAGTTGGATGCAATGTGACAGAGCACACACACACACACACACACACACATATATATATATATATATATATATATGATTTACTATATGTGGAATTTATATAAAAAAAATGTCTGCACAAGTTTATAGCATTTTGCATGCAGTGGATATGATACGAATTTTTTGTTTGCATACTTGTGGAAATCTGTACAATTTGCAAACTGAAATTTATTACAAAAATAATTTAATTTCTGAATGACAAAAGTTGTTTCTAAATACTTCTATACCTTCATTGATTTATTGAAGAGCTCTTCTTCTGCAGTCAGAACAACCTTTATGCAAACTCAAAATCAGCACTTCTGTAGACCAAAAAGAGTATACCATAAGGGTAGGATTAGCCTAACTAGGATTTACCAATGGGAGGGGGGAGTCGTACAGGGGTTCTGGGGATGGCAGGCCCCCAGCAAGGGTATAAACTTCCATATAATTTTGGACTTAGTGTTCGGGGGGGGGGGGTTTAACCCCCAAACCCCCATCCCCCCCTGCATGGGTATGCCTATATGATGTCTGCCACTATACGTGTTAGATTGTTATATAGGTAACTGGTGTCTGCAATATCTAAAATGGACGTTTATTAACAATTGGTGTAATTATTTTATTGCAAAGACGATTAAAATTAAATAATATTCAGGGAAAATTATAATGGCTCTCGTAATAACGGGACAGTTAATAATGATTCCATAAAACCATTATCAATGGGGGTCTCATAATTGGAATTTTCCCTTGGGGCAATAAACAGTTGATTAAACTATTATAGAGCTTAGTGCAAGTATTCCGTTTGGCCACCAGACGAAATTATTGTGAGCTTGTTAAGGTGAATCTCATTATAGAAGCTCTTCAAGTTTCAATATAAAGTTTTTGTGATTTTTATATATATAAATTGTTTTCTTTATTATTTTTATGGAGGAGAGAAGAGGGTATTATATCCCAATGTATACTCATTTGGTTTAAACTCCTAAGTGCATTATTCTATGCTCATATATGAACAGTTTTCATCAGTCCAGACATTTGGTAATTAATATTTCATTTTCACCAACATGCAGTGTGTTACTAAGAATTTAGGTCAACACATTGATCACTTCCTGTAACTATATAGCACAAGTATGCGTACTCCTATCTTTGAGATGATAATGCATGGTTGATGGTTTGCATATAGAATCAGCATTTATGCATGAATTTTCAAGACGAATGTTTGGTAAATGATGAGTTAATTTAAGCGTGATTATATATATTATTAAGGCTTTCTTTCTTTTCATTGTCGCTTATGAAAAATGCAAAATAAAAATATATTGAGTATATCTATAACAGTATATATATATATATATTGATTATTCGTGAAAGTATATATAATATGATATGTTTTGAATGAAACTCATGAAACAGCATGCCATCATTTCTATTTATAAAAAAACAGAGTTTATATGTTTATATACATGATCAAATTCAATGACTTTATTATTGAAGTGTGGGATAAAGAGAAAGCTGAAGTATACGAGACATATAATATACTGGATATTTGACTTTCTAGTGTGTTTTCTTCTCTGATCTTTTCTGTTTAACTTCAATTTTGATGCCACCTTTTATAGCTTTCTTAGCCCTAATTCCGTCGATGTTATAATAAAGCTTCTTCAAATATATTTATATATCTTTAGCTGCGGAGTTTCTCATCTGCCTATCAGATGTTGCAGACCTTTTTTGGATGTTTATATACATATATATATTTGTGATGTTTCTTCTATAATACTCTTACGCTCAACCTGATTTCCACTCTTTTTAAGCATTGAACAGTATATCCTCTTTTCGATTGGTTGGATGCACTCAAATTTTTCCATAAGCTATAGTCCCATGCCAAGTCTGAATGGTTTTTCTGTATATATTTATGCATTGCTTTCTAACGACGTCCACGAGCCACTACATGTCCTTTCCGATATTTTTTTCCTCTTAAACTTACTTATTTTTTTGTCCAAATAACTTTATATGTATACGTATACCCATAAGATCTCTATAGAAAATCCGATTTACTTTATACAATTTATTCGAAGAAAAATAAAACATATATATAACATACCTGAAATCTTTGGTTAATATTGCAATAGGGTTAATTCCAAACATATATAGTAGAAAAAACATATATATATGTAGAGATAGGGCTGATGGTCACGGTGGAGTATTTATTGCTCATTCTAACAAGTTAATTACTATTAGAGAATCATTT
>JAQIXP010004458.1:0-11514 GCA_034700285.1 Proteroiulus fuscus
ATCGGTATATCACTATATTGCCCGTAGATCCCTTCAGGAATGGAATATCAAAAAATCATTTCTTAAATAATCTCTACGTCCTAAATAGAATTTCTGTGCAAAAACTCAACTTTATAGAGCCAGCAGTTTAAAATAAGTAAAAATTAGTCAGTCATTTGGTCAGTCAGTCAGTCAGTCATTCGGTCAGTCAGTCAGTCAGTCAGGTCATATGTTATACTTCAAGCGCTGTTTTCCTTCATAAGGGGTTATTTGAAAACCAAAATTACATTAATTACCATCACTTCAAATAAAAAAATAGTATTGGCCAGGTTTTGAGGGTCTCTGGACCACTGTGCATTGGTATAAAGTACCCATTTGCAAAATAATTTCAATTTCATTTTTATCCAACGAACATTTGTGATATTGTCACACCTCTTAACCTTAGCCTAGAGTCCTAAGCTAACTGCAAGGTTGAAATTGTGAAAAACAAAACTTACTGTAATATTATTAACATATTTCAAAGCAAGAAATTTTTCCACGATTAAGTACAAAAAATAACTGCAGTTATTAAAAAGATTTGATAAAAATAAAATTTTAAATAATTTCGTAATGACAAAGGCCACTGGAATAGGCCTAGTCAGCAAGTTGACAACTTGGAAGTTAAGACATATTTGACTATGACGTCATTGCTAATAACATAATGTGCGTTTCCATCAAAAAGACATTTGCAAATATTTGCAAGTGTTTGCAAACGTTCCTGCTGAAGTCGATAGATCAAAGAAATCCGGGTTTGTTGCAAAAAAAGCCAAAATGTTTGCAAACAATTGAAAATGATTTTTTTTGTTGTTGTTGCAATGTTTCCATTAAAAAAAAATAAATGTTACCAAACATTTGCAATTGGTTGCATGTGTTTGCAAACATTTTACGAAATTCGTTTTTGGTGAGAAACTTTGATCTACCGACTTCAGCCAGAACACTGGTAGATGTTTACAAACGTTTGCAAGCATTGGTTGAGCTGAGCTCCATTGGCGTATCCAGCTAAATATGACGAGTTTGCAAACATTTGGTACAGCACCATTCACCAACGTTTTGCACACTTGGTGGAAACGCACCTTACAGAAGGGGACATTCATTAATAGTGTCTACTTTAAAGGGGAAGTGGACAATTTCCGTTGAAATTGATAAATCAGCCATTTTTTCTACTGTTGAATTTAAGAAACAGAATGGTTGTAAGCATGAATTGTCGTAATTTATTATGTATATAGGGCTGAATATGAATTACACCACTAATATGTTATGAACCAAAATGTCATCACCAGAATTTTAGTCATTAATACGATGCTGGGATAACACAATTATGAATGGAAAACTATAAAAAAGGTTAGCAAACTTCCTACATAATCTAAAATTTACTTTACTTTACTAGTAATGCAATACCAGGTCGACCCCTACATTCCACCCATTTCCAAAAATTCTGGCTACCATGCAGGGAACATAACAGATATTAAGCTGACAAGAGCAGATACTATATGCTTTGATCTTAGCCAAAAGGCATGGTTCAATTTACCGGGGGAAGGGGATGTTCGACCCCTCCCACTAGTTAGATTCCTAACCCCATAGTTACCTGTAGAAACAACCCCTTATGCAGCTCCTCCTGCAATGTCCAACCTTACCCCCTAGTTCAAAATGCCAGAATCGAACCTGGCAAAAGGTTGAGAATCGATCGATGCATATGGATTATTTATGAAAAGTCATGCAAACTTGGAAATAATAAAAAACTGTGGGACTAATGGAGAAATAAACGCAATTGAATACCAACATTAGTTATTATAAAATTTTGCAATATTTGATATAAGCTGCATATTAATATCTTAAACATACTATGAATGGAACTATGGTCAGTAATAATCCTTAACCCTTTGCTCAAGGTATATAAGTAGCCTACGTCAGCTAAAGGCTGATTTACAATACATGTTTAAAGCGAAGGGCTGAAATGTATAGACATTGATTTGCATATAAAGTAAATTACACATGTAAACCAAGCTATAGAATTTCATGGGCGGTCGGTGCTATGGACTTGGGGGGGAGGGGGGGAGCTAAGCTTCTCCAATTGGAATATAAATTTAAATATATGGAATATATAATTTAAATATAAATTTAAAATTAACTTTAATATTTCATAACATTTACTACCTATTCTTATTCCCCCCCAATTAAAATTTGTACCGACCGCCCATAACAATTTAGAATTAAAAACCTGATCTGGGCACTAATAATAGCGTACAAATACCTAGAATATAGATACATATAACAGTGGAGAGATCCAGTCGAGGTCTAAATTATAACTGGTATTATTTTAAACCAAGGCTTAATTAGTCTAAAACTCTAGATTAAACCTGACCTCAACTTAATCCATGGTGGATCTCTCGGTTTTTTACTAATCCTCAACTTAAACCCTAACTGGATCTCTCCACCGTAAGAGAAAAACTTATAGTATCATTATAGTTAGGATTTACATTATTATTATTATTATTATTAAGATTAGGATTTATAGTTCTGTGAAATTGGTAGGTCCGTAGATAATTGTTGTGAAAGAAGCAATCAGACCCAGTGATTTGATAACAATTATTTATTAATTGAAGGCAAGCGACGTTTCGATTTACTCTGCGTAAATCATCATCAGGCTTTAGAAACAAATATAAAGCATCAGCAACAGATTGGTGTCAAATCATTTTTTCCCCTTTTCCCATCCTTTCATGAAACTTGGACGTGAAATTTTCGATTGTTAGACCACAAGAAAGATAGACGTATGGAATCATTCAAATTACCCACTATTTGACCAACAAAATTATTGCGATAGTTAGGGAACAAAACGGAATTAATTGTAATATAATTTTTAAAATTTTTTAAATTTTAATTTTGGAACAACCTGTTAAAGAAACCAAATTGAGCTACTTACTAAATTGAGCTGTTAACCAACGATTTACGCAGAGTAAATCGAAACGTCGCTTGCCTTCAATTAATAAATAATTGTTATCAAATCACTGGGTCTGATTGCTTCTTTCACAACGATTAGGATTTATCTGATATTTTTTTGAATAGTATGACACACCTGGTTTTTTTTTATTCCAAAAAATTGCCATACTTTTTTCATAATGTGTATTTTCCCCCCAAAATTTGAAATATTTTTTACAAAAATTTGTGATATTTTGTTTCTTCAAAACTTGTCTTTTTATACATTTGCTTTTTAAATTTACCTTAGGAAAATTTTTCTTCACTCATATTTTTTATACAGAAAAACGATTTGGTGAATACCGTAATTCTTAAGTCAATTCTATGATGTGTTTTAATTTGGCACATTTACATTGTTGCATTTCCACAAATGTAAAACAAAATGGTGGCTTTGACATTGCCATTAGCACATTAAACTTATATGCAGAAAAACAGCAATACTGCTTTTTTGTGTGCAGGACACAGATGCACACAATTTACACAGTCAAGGATCATGCAGTTACATAAATATTTTCCACAAAATTCTATAGTTACTAAAACATACTCTAAAGCTATTTTTAACTCAGAAATTGCATTTTCTTGCTATCACACCTTGAATTTTGTAATTGCGTCTTGGGGCGCGTTTAAATAATAAATAACACAGTTGGGGGATCAATTTATCTATTCCTATAGGTTCATTTACATAGGAGTGTATGTATGCTATTTTGAAGTCTTGTCACTTTGAACTACTTAAAATTTCTAATTGTTCCAGGTTTACCTGTTTCTAACTTAGATATTATTCTACGTTCATTGTGCAAAAGTTTGAGGCTTTCAAAATTAAATAAATTTGCCAGAAATAACAAAAATATCAACATTTAACGTACTGCACAGTCAGAACCCTTCAACCTTAGGAATTGAAAGCAGTATCTCCAGATAAAAAGAATTTATTATTGCAAATGCCAAAAATACTCCCACCACAACTGCCAATGAACTTGAGTCATTTGTGCAAAGTAATAAGCAACTCACAAATTGGCTAAATTAACTTGTTTCCAATTTTACAGCTATTTCAATTCAGGAAATAAAACAAATGTGCGAAGTAATTGCATGTGTAATTAAAGGTACTTCCATTGATGCGTTATTAATAACTACAGGGTAATATAGTAAATAAAAAGGTTGTAAAAGTAAGTGCCGTAAACAGATGTAATTATTCACTGCCATAAACAGATGTAATTATTCACTGCCGCCAAACAAAATTAACTATAGTGGCAAAAACAATTGGCTGGTTGAATGAATTTATGGTTGCATTAGCCAAGTTTAAATTTCACGGTCAAATACGACTGACTGCTTGTATGCAAAGTTCTGCAGAATTAAGGGAAAAGAGTACGATTTTCAAACACAAACCACTCCCTGACCACTCATGCCATGAGTATTTATTATTTAGGAAATCAAAAATGAAATTGTGGTTACTGAAATATTTTCGAAAACCACGGTAAACTTTTATTTCAAATAAAAGAAAAAAATCTGTTAAGATTTCCACAAAAATATTTAAATTCCGAAAAAAACCAATCAAGAAATTCTTGATTTTTTTTTGTAACAGCAGCCTATTCCAAACATTGAAATTTCTAGGTTTCACCTGCAATTTTTGTGTCCTCTGTTCAAATCAGTGGCACAATTTACTAGCATTGTTTTAAATACTGGCCTAAACATGCTGGTAAGCTTACCAATTCTGGAAATATTTCAGCACGTAGAAGTTAATACAATTCTGTTGGTGAACGTTTAAGCAGGCTTAATTTAATGTTAGGCCTAGACCTATACTATTTTTTCAAATTTTCTTTCCAAACTTTTCTACAATTTTACCTATTTCCGGCTTCTCAGAAAGAAGGTTTTGGACATAAAAAACCATCTGATAACAGTAATTATCTATAAAGCACACAGCTCACAATTTCAATGTCTTATGTTATATAGACTCATTGAAACAAACCTTCCAATTTCTTAATGTTCTGATTAAACGTACAGAACAATACAGGTGTCAGCATGTTCCCCGAATTTTGGGCATACGGGCATATTTTGCATTTTCTCTGAATTTGCTAGGTTGTGTGTATTAACAGCTTGTTAAAATTTGGACAACTATCATTTCCTTGCATGATTTTGCATAAATGTGCGGGAAGTTTCAGAACAATGTCATTATAACTGGTATATTATTATTATGCAAACCCTCTGAACTCATTTCGTTCGTTGTTAGTAGCATTTATTACTCTAACTATTAATAATTAACGTTAGGCAATCCGCTCTGCATGGCCTACATTCGGATTTTTTAAAACAAAATCTTAATTTTAATGGAATTGTGAATTTAGAAATCATGATTTTGACAAAATTTTAGACTAAAATCCACATAGTGATGCAAAAATCTTAATTTTTCAGAAATCACGATTAATCCATTGTCAACAAAAATATTGATTATTTTGTGTAATTTTGGCAACCACCAATACGCACTAGCTTAAATTTATGCACTATCAAAACATCACTCGTACTTACAATATTTGCATACAAAAAAAGTGATTTCTGATTAATTCTTAAGAGGAAAAAAAGTATAAAGTATATTTATTGTCTTACCGTGGAATTTTCAGTAGTAATCTTGATATGAAGTCTTTTGCTGCACTGCTGACACTGGAAAAATATTCGTCGTCGAAATAGTAATCCACAGCTGATATGTTTTCATAAGTTTCTTGCTGATCATCTCCCAAAAAGGGTGAGGCACCACTTAATCTAAAAAGAAAAAGAATCATTTTAATTACTCATATTAATTTCACTACTATGGCCATACATTCATAATTTATCTTACATGCTAAGAAAAAATGATCAGGATTTATTTCAAATTTAGTTTATGATAATTGATTTGAATCCACAATCAAACTTTTTGTGAAATTGTGACTTCC
The DNA here is from genome assembly GCA_034700285.1 of Proteroiulus fuscus. Classification (NCBI taxonomy): domain Eukaryota; kingdom Metazoa; phylum Arthropoda; class Diplopoda; order Julida; family Blaniulidae; genus Proteroiulus; species Proteroiulus fuscus. The sequence goes on from JAQIXP010004458.1 coordinate 5,907, forward strand.
GAAATCACGATACCGGCAAAATAAGGATGGTTAGAATTATAAATTTGATTGCAAAAATGCAAACTTTCATGGAATTGTGATTTCCGAAATCATGATATCGTCAAAATTGGGATTGCTTAATTTGGATTTAACTATGATTTTGCCCACATAAACTAGAATTGAAATTTATCTAGATTTGATTTTCCCTTAAATAATCCAACCAGTTTGTAAGGCAAGTTAATTTTGCCGTTTGTGAATCACAATAGAAAGCATTTACTAAACTTTTATCAGAAAAATTTCAACATTTTCAGTGTTTCAGTAATTTTCTCACAATTTGTAGCAGTTTGCTCCATACTATCACGAAAAACTGCAGAAATTATGCAGCATACTGAAGAGCTATTTGTCTGTTGAAGCAAACTAATAATATTATTGGTTCCAATACTACCAAGAATCACACCAGATTATATCAATGTCGCAATTTTCAAAGAAAACTTATAAATACTAAAACTTACAGAATATATGAAATGACTCCAACACTCCACATATCGGTAGCAAGGCACAATGGTTCATAGTTTACAATTTCTGGAGCTGAAAATAAAATAAAATGTAATTAAAATACTAAATTATATCAATTCATTTCACAGATAATTTCATTGCAAGTATTTCAAAGAATTAGTTAGGTTCAAGAGTTATTGTCAAATTTAATTAATAATTCAAGCAAACTAATTGAACAGTCAACCTGTACACATTATTTAATTATTAAAGTATTAGCAAAAAAAAAAAAAAATGTTTTAATATTAAACAGAATGATCATGTAATCTAAAACTGAGAAATAAAAGAGAATTTTTTTTTCTAATAAGTTGTATTCACATCATTCTTAATTGTCTTAAAAAACGTTGACCAATTTCAAAGCATAGCATAGGCATAAAAATAAATTTTGAAAAATTGCTAATTTGCATAATATGATGTTCAAAAGTTTACCATTTCTTCTTAATTTCAGATGTTATAATAGCAAAAAAAATGGAATGTCCTTATGAAAATTAAGACAAAATTTATGACTTTTTGATTACTTTGGTCAAAGTAAGAAAGACTCGTTTTGATTTTATGACCAACATCAAGCAACAGGTACTGGAACTTGGATTTTGTTAACTGAAAACACCAATTAATATTGCTGCACCGATATGTAGTCTGTGCTATAATATAGCAGGTCTATTGTAAAAGCTAAAAGGGAAGATTATCCTAAAAAGTTATTACCAACGGACAATAGTTAGAAAAAAATGCATTTCCCAAAATTTCCCAACCAAGATCTGCTAACTATTTACTAAAAATAATAAAGTTAAAACATTTTCAATTGCGCATTAAAAGACGTCATCAGGCAGCACCTGCCTATTATGCACTACTTTACATCAAAACTGCTTTTTAGTTTGATTTTTACATTTTAGTTCGAGTCGATTTGAGCCGACTGATGTTTGATTACATGATTGAAGGTTCCTCCTCATGGCGTATTTTACAGGTCCACAGGTAAACTTCATTTTGTATATTTATTTATTTAATTTCTTATTAAATTACTAGACAGAACATGGTTGTGCAATTTTGGGAAATACATTCTTTTCTTAATATAAAATATCCATTTTTAAAAAGTGTTATTTAGGGTGATTTCCCCTTTCAACTAAGACTATAATATAATTAACTTTATTTTAATGCTTCCAGTGTTTAGATTCAAACAACTAGTTAAAATTGAAGAGGAATGCTAACAGGACAGAGGGTTCAGTCCCAATTAAGGCTAAAAGAATTTTAATTGTAAAGCTGAATTCTCCTAAATTTGACCAAAATATTTAAACAATGCTTGGTCTATAAGAACACTTGCTTAAATATGGTTTTTTGTTCCATTCTATGGAACCAGTAGATAGAAATTACTTGTCTTTGCCTTTCATTTAAAGTTTGAAATATTGAGAGAACTACTTGATGCTGTATTATTTAATTGCTCTTCTGCAAACAAGTTAACAGCAAAACTAAAACAAGGTAAATTATAAATCTTCATCTTGGAAAAGGTCACTACTCCACAGCCGATTGGTCATCCTTACCTACGAACTCAGGTGTCCCAATCATATCTCGGATTTCCACTCCAGGCAGAATTTTGCGAGACAAACCAAAATCAATCAACTTGATTTGAGGGCAATCACGACTTAGAAGCATCACGTTCTCTGGCTGAAAGAAAAAAATAAAGACCTAGTTCGAATTTAAAAAGTACAGTTATAAATCTTCACATTAATGGCATTGTTCATCACGTCCAGCATGTAGACAATGTTCTCGATCGATTCAAGATTTGGAAATTGGATTAATAGTTATCGTGCTGGTATCATATTTCAGACATTAGATTTTCACGCAAATGAAATGAAAGAAAAACCTTCAAATCCAGATGTGCAATGTTTTTACTGTGGAGATGCTGCAGCCCATTCAGAATTTGTGCCACGATGGCAGCCGCTTCAACCTCGGTCAGATGTTGTTTTTCTGTTATGAAATCGAAAAGTTCGCCTCCGGGAACACTACGAGGAAATAAAAAAAAAAATAAAATAATAATCAGCACAGTTTATAATTGAAAAAGTATACCACGTTAGCTATTGCAATTAAGGCTAAAATGCTAATGATTAAGCCCATAACTTTCCAGGTCAGTACTGTAGTCAAAAAAAGGATGGGTTATTGTGACCCACTCAAAAATCGTTCAAAATTCTTCAAACTTTTCATAACTACTAAAATCTCAATAAACCCTACAATGGTTCTAGAAAATATTAATTTCTCTCAAAATTATAGTGTTTTGGCTGTGCATAAAAATATTTGCACAAAATATTAAAATCCATATTATTAATAATCCCAACCAAATTTTGCTCAAAATTTCCCTAAGCAGATGTAGAAGATTTTTGCAAAATCAAGGCATCTTTCTAAGAAAACCCATGACCATTTTTTTTAATTAAAAAATTTCACGTGAAATTTGTTTAAATTATTGTGCTCCAACTTGCCGTTTACAACTACAGAGAAAACTTGTTTTATGAAAGAAAATTGTGACTAAGAAAAAAATTTGTTCGAATTTCATTTTTGGAATGCAATTTTACTGTACTTAGTTCATAAAATAACTCCATAAATTTTGATCATGTCAGAGTTGTATCATGGCTCTACAAAAAAATTGAATCTCCTTGACCTGTATCAGATCTCAACGTATTTGTTAGCATTATTAATTCAGAAACACAATACAAAATATTAACCCAAAAGTCGAACCAATTTGCAATTTGCACTGCTGCCTGTCTGGTTAGCTGTCCAGTGGTATGCAATGTACCCATAATTGTTTTCTTAATATTTGAGAAAATGCAAGAGTTATCGGGTGCAACATAATTCAAGCTCATTTATCACTTTAAATAAAAAAAACTGTCAAGAATGTGAATCAATTGAATTTTAGGTAAATACTACGAGAATGAAATACAGTTCCAGTATGGCAAGAAGCTGTTTTTAGAAAATTTTAGTCTCCTGAAAGTAAATAGGAATCCCAGTGATAAAAATTTCAATAGTCATTTCACTCCACTGCAGTTTAATTTTGCAGTTTGCAATAAAACTAAAATTTGCATTCCAACTGCTGATTTCTAGATGTTTTATATGAAACAAATGTACAGTAAAATTACATTTCACTACATTCCACAAAATACAATTATTTCCATTATTTCTTTTTCCTTGGAATTAAATTTTTCTTTAGATTTTTTTTCTTGTTTTTTCGTAAAACTTCTAAAATCCATCAATCACCAACAATCACAGTTTTTACGGTAGGCATTGTGATCTGGAATACAGTTTTTAAGATAGCAAAAATCAATCCTAATTTGTCAGTTACAGGCACCCTAGATAAGGGCTCCTTGACGAGAGGTCACCTGTACAGAACTACTCATCATTGTGCCCCTTGCAAACAAACAACCAATAGGGATTCAACCATTTATTGTCATACAGGTACTGACCACCTGTAGTGCAAAGACCTAAGTGAACCCATCCAAGAGTGAACCAAATAGTTCAGCTTCCCCATTCCACAAGGGTACCCCACAGATCTTGGCCCATATCAGGTTCCTCCACCCACCCAAATCCGCCACACTTACTCTAGCTTTTGTACAGGTAGAATAAAATTTAGGGTGGATGACCAACCCACCTTTAGGAATCCAACCTAACACAGGACTGCTATGAATATATTTCTGATTTCAACTAAATATATTCCGTTGCATGCATTAAATACAATTCTTTTTTTATTATTGTAACTGTCATACTGTGGTACACCTGCATAGGATGAAACTGGAGAAAGTGGCTCGACAACACGAAAACCTGCGGGCCAAAATGAACGACTTTTTATTTACGGAAGTTGGATGAAGAATGTGAACAACTGAAGAACTTGTGGTTGTAAACAACATATTGAAAAGCAGTTTTTGGTCAATTTGTGATAAGCTAAGCCAGCGATATTAACTTCATATTAAGAACAAAAATTTACTACATGTATAATAATTACCATAGGGGCGCTATATTTCATATCATGAATCGGAACTTTATTGTAAGTCTAATCAGGTTTTTTTTATTTTATTTCCATTGTAAGTACCGGTACTTGACGCCCATATAGGAACCATTTTAATGACTATCAGCCTGTGTGTAGCGCCCTCTACTGGATAAAAGGCGACAGCTCTCCTGAAACAAGTAGAGATACATGTCCTAGAGGGCGCCATCAACTTCCAGTGTTTGCTTCACTGATCTCTAAAACCTGGATCGAGCATTGAGCTTGGCGCAGTGAAGCCAGCGTCCGCCATCTTGTGATTATGATCCACTCCCCATTTTCCAATGTACTTATGCATTGTGCCCACATATTAAGATGATTATTTTGCACTTTATGTTAGTAATTTCACATGATATTACTTACCAAAAGATAAGAAATGTTTAATATAAATAATCTGGATCCAAAAGTGTTAATTTTCTTTTAAAATCATAGTTTTAAAAGAAAATCAAAATTTTTTTTATGTATAAGTAATGCATAGGCTGTACCCACCCCGCGATTTTTAAACTTCTCATGTCAAATATTTATGCTTAAAATATGCAAAAAAAATAATTCTGCTGAGATTTCACATTTTATTTCTGCATAAATTCATTAATAAAATCATATTTCCTATTTCATTGCATTATGAAAATATTTTTCCTAATGATTTTCTGCTAATAAACTTGTAAAAAAAATGCATATTTTCTGCATAACTATTCCTGCAGAAATAAATGTGCAGAAATTTTTCTCAGAAATTTATTAGCAGAAAATACGAATTTTTTTAGAACTTTATTAGACGAAAATGTGCATTTTTTTTCAGAAATTTACTAGCTGAAAATACGCAGTTTTTTTTAGAAATTTATAAACATAAAATAGCCTTAGCATGTTTCTTTTAGAAATTTATTAGCAGAAAATGCGCATTTTTTCTCAGAAATTTATTTGCAGAAAATACACATTTTTTTAGAAATTTATTAGCATAAAATAAGCATTTATTTTTAGAAATTTATTAGCAGAAAATGCACATTTTTTTCCAGAAATTTATTTGCAGAAAAGGCGCAGTTTTCTTTATTAGCAGAAAATGTG
>JAQIXP010004459.1:0-11513 GCA_034700285.1 Proteroiulus fuscus
TCTGAGACCAATTATTTTATGCGCTTCTAAATGTAGGGTGTAATGAAAAAAAAAAAATTGAAAAATAGGGGAAGGTGTGATTTTGCAGCTTCCCCATCTATAGGGCATGCTTGTCTAATTAAAAAGTTGTGGAAATGCTATTAACGTGTTATATATTTTACTGCGTCTTGAATAATTCGCCATTTTAACTTCGTGTAATAATTATGTCCATATCACATCCCCCCAGACTGTCCCGGCCTGCACTATTCTCTCATTGAAACCACGTTTATATGGCTAAAATTGCTCAATTCAAGCCCTTTGCCACGTATTTAACCAGCAGAATGGCCATCACTATTGCAAAAATCAGTGACGGATCCAGGAATTCTTTTTTTTGGGGTGAGGGTGGGCGCCAATCCCAAAAATGAAACAAAACGTGAAAATTATCACTAGGGCCTCATGTAGAAATCTGTTTCAGTTGGGGAGAGGGGAGGTTAGACCCAAAATTTTGTTAAAAATTTGGGTCGCAGGTGAAAATTTTAAATTATTTTTTGACAAAATTGCAAAAATTGACTCAAAATGGCGCCGCAGGCGACTTTTTTGCTAAAAATCACTCAAAAAGAACTAAAAAACGGGTGATAGACGCCAATTTTGTCCCTTTTGAGGGAGCTAGGAGGGGCGCATTTTCTGACCCTTTGGGGGGCCATGGCCCCTCCCGTGGATCCGCCACTGGCAAAAATCTATATTCAACAATCACTATATACATATACATGTATATTGTAAAAATCTATAATTCGCTGTGCATATGTGCATATTATGCATGTAAAGATAGTGTTGAAATAAGTTACCTGTATACTTACCTATTTACATAATATATATATTATGCATATTCTTATCATATATTATACATAGTCATATGCTTATTTTTCAGATTTCCAAAAGTTGGAAAGGGAAGCAAGAATCTGCCGTAAGCTGCAACATCCCAATATTGGTAAGACATATTTTCCATTTTTTTACGTATCAATATTATGCATGCGCGGCTATATATTCCCATTAGCTGTCTTCAAATGTATGTAACATGGCTACACAGCCCATTTCTTTGGGAAATATTTTATAGTTTTAAATTATGAGATCATTAATATGCGTCCTGAAGAAATTTTTTGCCCAAATGGCATTGCACTCATTTAACTGATGCAATGCCAAAACTGTGTTCAGAATCACATTTAAAGGTTATAGACCTAAAAACCACCCTGCCAGCAACATTGGCAATCAAAAAAATCTATACATCCATGCACTTTTTTATATATAAATATATTCATTCTGATACAGAATTACTTTTGACTTGAGTGTGGGCATATACTTGCATGGTATTTATTTTATTATCTATCATATTCTACGTTGAAAACCTGTTTATATGCATTAATGATCACCAATCAATTTATAATTTTTATGGTAATGGCTAATGATAACAAAACCATTTTATGTTTTTATATCTATTGAATTAATTTAGTGTATTTATCTTGGCTTCATATATGCATTATGATGGGCCATTAAATGTCGCATTGTCTATAAAAACAAAGTCATATTAGAACGAATTAAAACATTAGAGGTGTGCTTAATTAATAATGTATTTAACGTGCGTGGGCAAGTGTTCACTGCAGGGTGATGGTAATATAGCCAACGTTATTTATAAATAATTGTGCACATATACATTTCTAACAACGTATAAATATGGGCAGGCTGATCTGCACATTGTAATTGAAAGCAGGTTTCTCGTAAACTTGAATTCTGCGAAAGATCACAGAATAATTGATTAAGGGCCAATTGTACCAACAAGAGTTAACTTTAACCCACTGTTAAGCTTAGGTTTTCTCTGCTTTCCTGAATTTTCATTGGCCCAAATCGGTCACATGATCAAAATAACCCAGGGTTAAGACTTAACTGTGGTTGGTACAATTGGCCCTAAACTATTTAAGATATTAATATATGATTTTTAATAGAACTTGAATATAGGTTAAATTGTATTATCAATTTTATAGTATACTGATTCGGGGTCTGCCCTTAGCTGATCTGCATGCATCAGGCAAAACCAAAAAGTCAGTCAAAAGTTAGGCTAAATTTTGTTGATCATCCAACAAAAATATATGTTTCAATTGAGGAATTCACATTCAGTCAGCAAAATCCTATTTTTTTAAAAAAATTCTTCACAAGTCATAGTTCCATGTGTATTTTACAAGGATGAAAATGTCCATAAGTATATATATGATCAGAACTGATTGATTGATTTATACAACTTATGTTACTTATTTATGCAGAAAACATTCTTATATGTTCTGCAAAAATGCAAACTGCTTAAAAGTTTATATTTAGAAACTATATGTTTCTGCAAAAATCGTATTGAAGCTTATAGTTATTTTATAGAACATTTATTTAAATGTTTCTGCAGAAATTTGTCCTCTTCATTCTGAAACGAATTTCTGCAGAATTACACTCAGCATGCATGAAATTTACGAAATAAGTAATGACCATGCATGGTTGAGTAGGCTGTATAGTTCGTATAATTTTATTGTGACATATACATTGGTTATAAACCTTTAACCACTCGCTGCAATATGGCCATCATGGTAAATATATCATTGATATTCAAGACGCTATATGCATTGAGATATAATTTATTTTCGTTTTGCAGTTATGATTTGTTGGATATATATATATATATATATATGCAACAAAAATGGCAAGCTGCATGCAAGCTGCACCCAGCGTCATAGTCTCTTTAACTTCATTTTTGTCTCAATTTAAGCACTTGAACATTATAAATTTGTCATATTTATACGAGCAGCTGAGGCCATATTTTTTAAAATTATTGATTGGATGACTTCACGAAAATGAATAGACGAGGAACGGTATATACATTTGCTAAGTTTTATAAATCATTTAAGGAGAATTATGGGTTTTCTTAACATAAAATCTAAAAAAAAAGAGTTGGTCTATATATAAATACCAGGCTTGAATATTGCACACTGTATGGATTTATCATTGTTTCTCGTGGCTTTTTATACATCTATAGGCCTATACCAATTTTTTCTATGTTTTTGTATATATGCAGTTGTTGTTGCATTATATATATACTCGAGAGCTATTTTTAGGATGTTGGCATTCACTTATTCTGACGCCAGTGCTGAAAAACCTACATTATAACAACAAGACAAGTCTTTCTATATAGAATGATTGGAATGAAATTGTAAGGCACATTGCCCTGACTTATGTATTTATAGGTGAACAGAATACAGACACACGTATCTGCTTTAATGAAAAAAAATAGGCCTAATGCGATTGACACGACACACATTTTCTGTTCATTAATTATGAATTGGACTGGGGCAATAGCTTAATTGATAGATGAGCGCTTGCATGAATACTTGATTCTGAAGCATGCACATTCATCATTAATTTTCAATCATCATTATAAAATATTTTCATTTAGCTATATTATAAACTACACAACTGCAACTTTTTTGCGATTGCTTTATTAATTTACATTTGCATGTAATTTCATTTTTAATGCATTTTCAATGTGTTGTTTCCATATGACCTTATGATTATCATGATTATAAGCCAGCCATTGTTTATGGTTGGCATCATCATATATCCAGTTTCTGGCAGTTTAAAGGCTGTCTGAATAATGCTATGAAACTTTCTGGGTTTTATAGTATTTTTCAACTGCAATGCTGTTGCTAAGGAAAAAAATGGCTTTGCCGCCCCACTATTAGGTCAGTTATCCTTTTTTCTATACTCTCTTATATCTTATATGACTATAGTGTAGAAAGCTTCAAGCCATTATTAAAATTGCAATGTATAATAGTGTCCATCAGCTATCTGGGCATCTTGATGAGTAGTGCAATCATGCTAATCCAGTGCCATCAATTTTTATGCTTTACATGGAAATGCTGGTCGATATTTATATATATATGTAAACTGTGCCAATAACACGCCTGCAGAGTGCTAACAAAATTTAACTTTTAAGTATGCAATTTATTAATTGAAAATGGAATTCCATTCAGTTTATTTTTCAGTCATTTGTCTCTTTAATAGTGTGAAGTCTATAATTATGTAAAACTGTATACAAACTACCAAGCATTTGTTAAGGGTTTATCCCGTGGCTTTTTTTTCATTAATTTCTCAATTCAGGTTCATGCATGCAATCTGAAAATGACAGAACTTACATACAGACTGAATTGGCAGTTTTGAGCTGTCCCTTAACAACGCTATTGATTGATCCTGTTTCTGGTTTTGACAAGGAATTAAAAGTACACTTACTTATACACTAGCGTGCATACATACACTGTGTGTCAAGGTTGCACGAATTGATAAGTTTAATGCAAGGCTTATTTGATTTCCAGAAGAAATTAATCGCTTGTCGGAAGCATTTATTGAACATTGATTATTTGAGTTTTTTTGAACAATTAGAGACAATGTTGTACCCCTTTCATCATGAGCTGAAATTTGAAACTACCCATTATTTTATAACTACCCATAATGCATCAGTCTATCATGATGAAATCTGTTTCCATGTATCTTTTATAACAACAAATCTTGATTAATGTTCTTATATGTATAGTCTTGATTTGCTTAAACACGTTCATTCACATGAAAAGTCATTGTCATGGTCAGTGCTATATATAGATCTTGATCAAAGTGTCCGTATGAATGGGGCATTAGAATTTTAGATCTATCAGATTTAATTATATGGATGCTAGCTCTTTTAGTGTTGATTAACTAGCCCAACTTTTTAGATTTGCAGAATTTCTTACAAAAAAGTAACAAGAATACTGGCTTAGTTAGCATTTCCATCAGAACTTTTACATTTTTAATTAAACTTATATATAATCATATATTATTTTGAACATTGGGGCTAGTTTCTCCAACAATAGTTAAAATTTAACTAACATTAATCTTAGATTTTCTTTATATACATTCCTGAATTTTCATTGGCCCAAATCAATCACATGTTCGGGATAATCTGGGATTAAGACTTAAATGTTGTTGGAGAAACTATATAGCCCTCAAGAAATTTCTATATGAAAGCAGTTTTTGGTTGCAACGGCTGATGGCTAACAGCTTGCACCCTACCCACCACGATGCACAAAGCATTTTCTGCCTATCAATTTTAAAATTGACTTCAGAATTAACAAATGGAATTTTAATGCTACCAATTATATTAATGTTGTATAGGCCCATACTCAAATAATTCATTTGTCATTTCAATACTTTCACTTACACTTAAATCAAAGATTGGTATTGCTGTTGAGATTGCATTAGGGAGTGTGCACTTGAAACCTTTGCTGTTGTTGTTTGCTTAATTCCAAATGGATTCTATTGAAGCCTTTTGCTTGCATGAAAATCCACGATGACGTCATGTATTTTGAGGGCAGTAAAACTAGGACGTTGTTATGGCAACTCCTTGCTTCATCAACTATTGATGAACTAAGGAAAGGTATCTGTCGCATGGAAACGTGTATGTAGTCTTGATGCATTTTCATCTAACTGCAAGATATTTTTGCAAACAGGGTCCTAGAAAAAATATTGGGATTAGCAAACTCCCACATTTTTTTTCTGACTGGGATTATGCAGTGAATAATGAGGTTGTATTTTTTTTAGAGATTTTCAAAACAAAAACGGTATACCTACAATAGACCGTGACTGTTATTTTCAAACCTATGCATAGGCTTGCACGTGACACGGAGTAAACAAACTGTTGACAATGCTGTCCATGCCAATATATATCTATGTTATTTTATAGTTAATCTAATTAATGAAAGCCCGCTGGTTAACATGCAAATCCATGTTATGGTTGAGAAGGAAAATCTTGTCAGCTATTTGTACATGTTGTAGGCCAAAGGTCTATTCCGTTTGCCTGCCTTTTCTACTTAGGAACCTGTTGAGCACGATGATAGCACATGCATATTCCATAGATACTTGTTCAGTTTTGCACGTGTAAGTCACGTGCGAATGTTCCAACTTTAGATGCTCACGTGCAAAAACATTGCAATTCATACCACAATGCTTTGCAGTTTTTGTAAATGTTTTTAAAAAAATTTAAAATTCGAATTTTAATTTACTTGAATAACTTGGTTACATGCATTTAGACACATTTATCATGCAGTCAGTATTTAATTTAAAATTAACTTAATATTTCTTATTGTTGGTTTCATTCTTGTAACCAACAATCATCTCCCTTAAGTGTAATTTAATTGTATTTTGAGGATTGTGTAGGTGATGATAACTCAAACTAAATGATATCAATTGCTAATTCTCAAGTGATGTATACTTATATCAGTGTGTCGAGTTCAACATTGAATCATTGAATTAATTATGAAATCAATAACCGTGTTATAATTCATCGCTTGTCTTAGATGACCTACTAAGTGTAGAAAATATTTTTTTTAATACTAAATTTAGCTTTTTACTTGTGTACGGTTTTCTGTCATAAAAGATTTCTCTTAAGAGTTACAGATGTCTCTTTCGGGAATACCATTTTATGCTAACGTAATTTCTTACTTAATAGGATGAAAGTGACTTGTACTGTTTCATTACCTTTTTTTCTTTCATTTTATTTGACAAATTTAGTCACATCCAAAATGATAAGCAGTGGGTGTAATACAATTACTTGAAAGGGTTATTAGGGTACTCATAATTTTTTTTTCCATGAAAAAAATTTTATTTGCTTTCTTGTATAGAAGAAATATATGAAAATAAAAGAAAACTGTTAGGAAAGAAAATTGCATTTATTGGCCTATGTGCAGTTTATTATTTTTTAAATTAGTTTTAACATTTGGAAATTTAGGACACAATTGGCACCTTAAAAAAAACATACCTTTTTTTAGATATTGCAAAAGTAGGCTTTAGAAAACCCAAAAATTTATTGACTCTGGATGTAGATAATTTTGCTAGGGTAATCAAATTGTCTAGCACAATTTTGATAACCAGCAAACTGGTGCCGCTTGGTATAGCTTACCTTAGAACATTATGTGTTGGCATCATGAAATTATAGTGCACAATAGTGTTTAAGCATTTTTTGGCCTTTTCAAGCTAACGTTTTGATCATGATCTATGGAGATAATTGATCTTAATGCTATAATGCTTAGTGTGAATGCATGTGATTAAGCAAGTCAAGAATGAATCTCAATTCAATCTCTGCTATGCGTCGAGACTTCGTCTCGCACGACCAATCAAGAATGAATACGAATAATAATTTGTGCTAAACACGTTCTGGTAATTTGGGTAATATAGAATTCAAAGGATCAATGGACTGGTGCATTGTGGGATTGGGGCATTTTGGGTCATGCATATTGTAGAGAATTTCAAAGGATTATAGGCCCTACTCAGGTTGACCATAATTTACTGACAGCCATTTTTAAAGTTTTTTAAAATAAAATCAAACGCATGCAGTCACCGAAAATGAACATATAAACCAATGAGTTATTGTTGGAAATGCCAACAAAAATTGTTTCATAAGGTTGCCACTTTTCTTTTTAAGGTGGGATGCAGCATCATAGATTATAGGAAAAGACTTCTTGACTGTTGAGAAAAGTACTTTAGTAATAAATAGGGATTTAACGAAAATAATTTCTTAGTAAGAGTTATATTAATGTTTTGTAAACTAATGAATATGCGAGTCGTATGCATACCATATAAAATATTTGGTGATCCATAGTTTTATACAACCTGAATCCGTATATATGAAGCATCCTGATGCGTTATAATTTTTCAAAGTTAAACCTTTGAGGAGCCGAATTTCGTGTTTATTTTCATTACCATCGCAACATTTTTACTAGAACATTTGTTTAGGCAAACTGTAAACAAAACCTATATACGTGTAACAGATTTCCTTCTTGATATGCACGAGTGTAACATATGTAAAAAAATATAAAAATGTACAGGAAATTTAATTAGCATTGGGCTCAATTGATTATAATTGCTCGGATTGTTTTAGTGGAAAGCGAGATAGATCTATTAATCGCACTGGAATTATATCTCTGTTAAGCCTAGATAACTCCACTTTACTCTCCAATCTGCCCACCTGCTATGTTCCTCTAATTAGTAGCAATATTGAATATCACGTCAAGAGCTTAACATTTAATATGTTCCATATAATTTTATATGATGAATGATGGTTTATGCCATCCAGGATTAGCAACATTATGTATAAACCTATGCAATCATTAATTCTAATAGCCCTATATGCTATTTCTCTATACTCGGGGAAGACTAATGGGCCCCAATTTCAAAAATTTCCCGTAAATTATAATACGAAAACCTCAGTATAACTTATATGGAAATCAATTGCACGGAACAATACCTGAATTAGAATTTAATGTCGTTTCCATCTTATAGCCTCATAAATTTTGGGTCTCGGCATCACATCGGGCTTTGCTCGATATTTTTGTATATCGCCATGTGTTGCCAACAAAATTGGCGAAATGTGACTGGTGGAGATAAATTGACTCATTTTGTGGATTTGTCAGCAAATGGTTATGTAGACGTATACACCACACACACAATTCATTTAACACTTTTTTATATATATATATAAGTGCAGCTTTCAATGGCTGCTTGCCACTATTCATTTCACTTATATGCTTTATTAGGGTTATATTGGAATGAGCCCCGTGTTTGGGTAATTTTTCCCATTGCAGTAAATCTGGAAATTATTCAATCAGTATTGCTAAGTGCTGTAAATAGAAGGTAAACAAATAATCACGTTTTTTGGAAGGCATTATGTTTTTATTACTATGGCAAACATTAATATGATGAGTTTGTATAAGTGTTTACCAAATACCCACGCAGACTCCGTATCATTATATGGAACTTGTGCAATTGGCATGGTTGTACAATATATCGAAGCATTGACCAACATGCGTTGAAGATTAGTCCTGATATTTGATGAGTTCTCACATGTTCAGCAGTTTTTCATGCTGGTCAGTGAGGTATATATCTCACATGCATTGTTACATAAAAAAAGTTGACCTAATACATTTTTGAGTGAAAATAAGATGCCCTCTGATGACATGCTTGTGCATTTCAAGAAATTTCAAAGCCTTGCAACCATGCATATGTTTTGCATGGGGCTTCTTCTATATTTGCAATTACCGTAGATTGGTTTCTATATAGAAATTGTAATATTTTCCCTAAAACCTTAATGGCACAAGTACTTTTTGAATGTTCTTTAGTTTTGAATCTTGTAAAATTTTGCCATTTCATATCTGTTTGGCTGGTTTATCTATTTCTTTACTATATTTTGAACACGATGATTTGATAGATTTGAAGAGTTTATAGTTTTGAATTAGTATATTTTGCCATAGACTTGAACCTCAAGAAATTGGGATGCATTAATTTTGTAGCACATATTAAGGCGCTAGTATACCCTTGTATATTTTATATAGTATAATTTGGGGGTTTATTTTACTTCCCAATGCATTATCCTGAACATTATTGTTCAAAAGAATTGTGCAAAATTGAGGGTTAAATGAGGGTGGCGAGATGATAAAATCACCAATATTGTTGAAAATTGTTATCATCTTTGTTTTTCTCTATTTCTATGGTTTTTCTGTCCAAAATTGTCATTAAATTAATTCATTTAAAAGTTTGTCCATAGACCATTTTAGAACGTTCTGCATCATATGAATGCAACATATAAGACTGTCCTATACCAGCTCAATTCCAGTTCCTGATGTAATTTCCTCTTCATAGATTTTGCACAACACAAATCACTAAACTTCACCTAACTTTATACTGGAAAACTAGCTAAATGATTAATATATTTTATTAAAAAATTCTAGACAATTTTTCCTAGATTGATCTTAAAATCCTCCATTTTTTTCTCTTTTTTATAATAAAGTAGAATAACTGCATGCTTTTTAAAATCATGTGCAAATCAGCACATGCAAAGATTATGAACAATGCTGCACATGCAAAACATATATGCTTTTTTTCCATGAGGAACAAAAATTCAAATGTATAATTTTTTGGAATAAAATTGCAGATTATTAAATTAGTTTTAACCTTAACTATTTTCATCACTTTGATCTGAATTTTCATGTATAACATTATGGAGTTATTCTGTATAGATTTCAATTTTACTTGAATTTCTACAGAAGACTGGTACACATTAATTCATATCTATATCAAACGTTTCAACATGCAAGCTACAACTGTTCCCACACAACCACAATCACATAGACATTTCTGAATACATTATTCTGATGTTAATTTTCTTCAGAAATTTCCATAGCATATTTGAAAAGTTTTTGTAGAAACACTGTAATAGTATGTATTTTTCTGAACAGTTTCTGTTATCGATCTCATACCTTAAAAATACACTTGTGTACTTTTTTCTATCAGCCTATATATATTTTAATCATTTAATGAGATGGCGTACTGCTTTTAAATTAGGGTTTTACTTTAGTTGTGGACACAAGTAGATTTCATCAACATAGAAAATTAGATTACTTATCGATTTCTGCAAAGACATGCAGAACCAAATTGTCTCTGGTTCTGCTTTAAAAGACCATTTGCTGCCCACAGCAACCAATTTGCATGCTGATGTCATTGCTCATATAGTTTACTGCATTATAGTAACCCATGGCCTTTTATTTTTTGTAGATTTTCTGTTAATTAAAGTTTCTGCAGCTGAGCTACATTGTTGAGCCACTTTCTTTAAATCTATAAGCATCTATACATATTGCCCAGCTTTCATTTGATGACCACTCAGGAAATTATAGTGCATAGTTGGGTTTCTGCGCTGTATTTCTCTCGGGGATTTCAATGAAACAGCAAATTTAACTTTGGCATTTATGCAAATGAACTTGTTGCTGGCTTGCTTCTAATTAAGGCAAAAAGCATTTTTCAATCCATTTTAATTACCAGCTTGCATAGTTTGCAAACTAGAAAAAGTGTAGAATATTGTGAGGCTTACAATTTAGATAAATACTTTCTAAAGGAAAACCTATAATGAGTTTTGTTGGAAAATTTCGTAAGGATATTTTAACGTTTTATAATTATATCACCAATTAGTAAAGCCTAATAACATTGGTCAGTATATAGCCTACCATGTTAGTTAGTTAAGACTTGTAAACATTTGAAGCCTTTTGAATTTGTTTTTTAAAAAGGGAAAGTCCCACTTTATAGCAAGTTCATGTAATATATTTAAACTGTACAATCTTACTAAATGGCTGTGACAATAATAAGTGCAGCAAAATTTCCATATTGAAGATATTTTAACTTTGCAAAATATATGTTAGGCACCATTTGTCCATGAATTTCAGCAGGCACTGTAAGGTGGTGGCGCCCTCTAGGACATGCGAGTCTAGTGTTTAATGAGAGCTGATGCCATTTATCCAGTAGAGGGCGCTACATATTTGGACTTTGCATTTTCAACCAAATCTATGTAGCCTACCTGTATTCAGGACATTTCGATGGCTTAATTCAGAAGTGGTGAATTTGCCATGTTATCAGATAGCATATATGTCACTTCT
>JAQIXP010004460.1:0-11513 GCA_034700285.1 Proteroiulus fuscus
CCCGACATTCTACGTATTCAGGTCTCAGATCCTTGTTGATGACAGACTTAATCCTTATCGTATTAATAATATAGATTGTTATACCGTCGGTGCTTGTGGGACGCCTGTAATAGGACGAACCAAAAGAAAACTTAGGAAAATTGAATAATTTTTATGTATTTTGGGCATCTGGCATCAGGAGCCTCAATCAGTATTCCATAGGATATTTTGTCTGTTTTTAACGTATTTAATATTTTTGTGAATGTATGGAGCGGTTAATTTAAATAAAGAACTAGTATGTATAAATTTATTAATAAATGTTTGCAATATTCCAAAGGAAATTGTATATTTTTGTTAATTTTGGCACTTTTTACCCCTTAAATAGTATTATTCGTGTAAAGCACGAACGCCATTAATAGCAACGGCGCTCTTTTGCAGGTGGCGCTGCGAGCATGGTGTGGTCATTTTTCGAGCGGTTCATGTGTTGTTGTTTCTTCAAGTGTGTTTTCGTCGTTTTTTTCAAATTCCAGCATTTATTTACTCCTATTTTCACCGTTTAAACTGAATGTAACATTATTAATTAGTGTGACGCGTGTCTGGTCAAGTGATTAACTACTTGGGGCGACGTTTGACCGAAGAAATAGTGGTGCCTTGCGAACTGAATGCGATTCGCGAAAATTTCGTTTGTCTCTTTATGAACTTGTGTCTATTGGGATGCCGTGTCCAGCGTCAACGTTATGAGGTATTACCGTGTTTCTACTGCATTTTCAATTACCTTATTCAATATTAATTCGTAGAACAATATGCAAATTGATAAGGAATGCTTTTGGGAATAGAATGCCGAAAATTCAGTACTAAATGCTAGTTGCATTAAAAGTGGATTCTTCTGATTTCGAAACTTAAATTGTTCTAAAATTTTAGCTCAAAATGGTATACTCAAAGCACGTGCCATTTTAATTAGGTTTGCTGGAATGTGCGCGTGCACTGAGCCCCATTTTGGACTGAACAATTGTTTAGGACAGTGCAGCCCTTTAAGCACGTCCCAGATATAATCATGAAGTTCGGGTACCGTTAATTATTGTTTATAATATTATAGTCTGTACATGCACTGTACCGTGAAAATACATGAGTGGATCCATGGAGCTTGACGAGTAAATAGGTTATCTGTTGGCGGTATATTAATGATCTCTGTACTGGATGTCTGGGGCTACATGTATATCCATGCAATCTGAACAGTGACGTAAGTGTATACGGTGCCTATGGTAACTTGGTTTCTAATGACATTACGCAAAAGAAGCTTGCAACCACTGCAGTACGCCTGTACTGACAGAATGATATTAGCAGCATCTATTGTTATACCTTAATAACTAGATATGGATACTCAGTTTCCTGTTACAACCTATTTGAAATCCAATTTGAGGTATATTATTCAACTATTAACCATTATCAGAATGACAATAATGCAATTTCATATGATTTACCACAGCAACTGCTTGCGTCATATCTTAAGATTGAAATAGGATATTTATGGCTATATTTATCCCTTCTAGCAACCAATATATATTTCTTGAAAACTACTAATTACCTTCTCTCCAACCCCACCCCCGTCCCATTTAATATTCGAATCTTGAATTCTAATTAAAAGAAGAATCCACACGAAGCACTTTTTAAGGACTTGTACTTGTTATACTTATAGCCACTATCTAAAATACGTTTTATTTAATTTAGGACCCTTATGCTAATTGATATGAGTTTCATTATTTTTTATTAAAAAAAATATAACTATGCACATGTTTAAAAATAATTGATTTAAGTAAGATTTTTCTGATAGTATAGGCCTACAGTGCTGCTAAGCAATAATGTTTATTCGATGTTTATACGAATGCAAGCAATTAAGCTAATTAAAGCATAACAAATGAAGAATATTTAAACAAGCAAAATTTTTAATTCAATAAGTTGTTTATGTACATCATCTAGCTGACTAAACAAATAAAACGAAAGGGCAAAGAAAGGTCTATATTTAGTCTATCATAAATAAGAAATATGTATTTGGATATAAATATAAATGTGGATGTTAGTATAATGGTAATTTTTTTTCTCAAAATGCAGTGTGTGCAAGTACATGTATTTTACCTTATTATCTAAGTTATGTTTTATATAGAGCAAACTTGAATGAAGTTATTTGTGGATTTTTCTATATATACGGAAACTAATTGAAATTTAAAAAAAAATATTCTTTTTTGAGCTGAAATTGAAATTAGGGATTAATGTTTCGTTACTGCGAAAATATATTATAGATTTAAGCTTTCTTCTCTGTGTTCATTCAGACTCAATTAAAATTATATTTTGTCATGAAAAATCGATATAAGTGGATGTATATAAATGAATGACAAGAACATCCAAAGTCTTAAGATACAAATGCCTGGTAAATGATGAAATATATACAAAAATAGCAAAAAATAAATAAGTAAATAAATCCTGAGGCTTGGAAATGCAGACCAATTTTCTAAGTAGTTTGGCATGCATTAGTAGAATGCTCTAATATATTATTATTACATATTGCTCAAGATATAGGCCTGCTAAAAAGTGTACCTTGCCCAAAATTGACATATGCAAGAGTTTTTAGCAATTTTGGCTTTTTTAGCAGTACATTTAATGTATTTTCCATACTTTTAATCATAATGCTATTTTAAAATATTAAGTATGAAGTATATAGGCTACCTATATTTGTATACAAACAACTGGCTTACTGTAAATGATAAATGACAGATTGCCAATCAATATAGATGATCATCACAGAAAGTGTGATGTATGTGTAATGAGTATAGTTACTGAGTAAGTGAAAGGTGATTTCAACTACTCTGATAGGTTACTAAATAACTTTTTTTAGTATTCTCATTTGACTCGTACATTAATTCATACACAGTAATAACGTAATTTCTTTGTAGGGTAGGAATCGTCCTATATAGGGAGACTGTAATTTTCCAACGTATTGGTAGAATTTTCTTTTGCCTAACATAGTTTTGATGAAAATGTTATAGATTCAGTGGACTTGCCATAAAGAAAATAGTGCTGGTAAAAGAGCCTGATTTGTTGCAAAATGAATTTCAGTGGGAGACATAAACCTTTGTAATAATCTGCATTTGAGTTTCCTTCATGTCTTTTAGTAAGAATGTAAGTCTGCCGTCTTATGAATCCCATATCAATTACATTGTCTATATTACAACTAAATTGTACAGACATAGTTAAGATAAGATTTATCTCTGTGTTAAGGATGATAAAATTGTTACATGAACGTTAGCATGGTTGGGAGATGTATCCCATTACCCAATATAGTTGGGATAAAATCTATAGCCTACCATAGAAATATAGCTCGGTTAGGCATTTCAATTTAGCTTTTATTACTTCATGACAATATTTTAATGGAGAAAAATCGATACGAATTTAACTTTCCTTTAATTGGACTTAATGCATTGTCTGAGTTATCTCGTAGCAATTTAATTAAAAGCTAAGACTAACAAAACGTTTCGAAGAATCAAATTGCGTATTTCGTTGAGCACACATGGTCCCAATATTTCCCCATTTTAATTAGTTTCAGTATTTTTTAACACACATAATAATCTAAGTTATTAATTTTTGTAACAAAGAATTACGGATGTGAACGACACTGGCAGAAACAATTAGATAACGGATCCGCAAATCCTCCCCGAAAGTCTGTTTAATCTTGTAATGCTGTTTACTTTTGCTTTTTTTTTCTATCTGCTCCAGTGAATTGAGAGCAAATATTATATAACCTATATTCCAGGATCACATTTAATCCAACTAAGCTGTTTTCTAAAGTTCATTTATAACGAGTACGAGTGGTTGGGGTTTTGGTACTCGGCATTTTTAACTGGAAGGCCACTGTCCAAGTCACATAATTGGGGCATGCCGTTTGACTTTTTATTTCATCTTCTCTGAAACCATAATAAAAATGTTAAGGCCTGTTTTTTTTTTTGAACCCCTAAAAATAAGCAATGTTTATAGTAGGCCTACTGCAGTCGAGCTGTGTGTGTGCTTCATTTTTATTTTTATTATTATTTGGATATATTGCATCCTGTATAAACATTTACTGTCTGCTGTGAGCATTTATGTAATCCATTGACCTATTTAAGAAATATTTTTTTAGCATTTTCATTTGATTAATTAGAATTGATAACCCCCTATACCAAATGGCATCATAGTTTGCTGATCGTAGGGTACCGGTACTGATTTGAATTGAATTGAAAAAGGAACAATGCCAATATTTACTAATTCATTATGTGATAGGTTTAACGAATTTCGAGTGGGTCGTGGTGGATACAAATCATGACTTCAAAAAAAAAAATAATAATTGAAATTCATGAAAGGCTGATTTCTTTATTATAGGCCTAATCATAGTGTTTTAATAAAAAAAAGTTATTTGTCATTAGCATTACAAATGCCTAAGGCTGGGCTAAGGGCTGAATTTTTCGACATTTTGAAACTGAAGTATTGGTAGGAGAGCCTGAACGTGACAAATGTTTAAAAGATCTAACTTTCCCATCTCTAAGCTAGTTACGGTTAGAAATTCAATTTAACAATCATGGTTAAGCCTTTTTTACCTTTTTTAATCACTTGACTGTATTCTTTCTATTTGTGGGATCACACTATACTACATTTCACTCAGGACTTCGGTTGACAGAAAACGTCTTCAGTTAAATTTTGACTGACCCTTAAAAAAACCAATTAGAATTATTTGAAAACAAAATTCTAGATTAATTTAAAATCTGGTTTATTTGGCCAAATATCGCGAATTTTCTAATCACGACTTCTATGATCAAAGTGATCAGAAATGATGAAAGTAGAATTTTCATATAGTTAAATCCCAAATTAGGCAATTATGATTTTGGCAATGCTATAATTTCATAAATTATCATGATTCCATGAAGTTTGGATTTCTGTCTCGAAATCACAATTTTACTCATGTCATTATTTTTGAAATCATATTCCATAAAACTTTAGGGTTTGGTCTTAAAATCCTAATTCAATCACAATTTCATTAAAATTCGGGTTTCAAAAATCACAATATTTGGTCCATTATAAGGAAATTTACCAAATTTTAATGGAGGGGCTAGTGAGGCTATCACCAGGACAGGCAGAATGCCTTCCATTGCCTCTCGAATAATCGGCCAAAGAAGTCTTTACTTCCCAAGAAACCCCCCCCCCCCCAAGGAAATATCATACATGAGTGGGTTCTGAATACAATAAGTTATGAGGTAACAACTTTTTATTAGTCCGTCAGTTGCATCTTGCTTGTGATAAATGATAGATGAAGAGATCGGTGGGAATTCAAATGTGTGTTCCTCGCAATTTTCGTTCAACTTTCTGTCAAAGAATCAGAAGATGTAAACTTTTTCTCTCCGGCAACCTAGTTTTACGTGACGTACGCTATTGTCGTACAAATAAACTTAACGCACGTCACGAACACGAAATCATCGTTTTCTTCAATCCATCATTTTTTTTAGTCTGCATTGTAGAGTATTAGTTCAAAGGAGGTTATACGTTCAATCTGGGCTTTCCGAAGACATTGTAATTGGTGAGGGAATGTGACGTAAGAGATACCCAGGCTCGAAACGAGTTCATGCTTACGTAATGACAATGATGAGAATAATGGAATTTAATGCTGCTGCCTGCCTGCCACCTGCTAACAAATCAATAGTTCCCTTCCGTGCTGGCTTCCTTTTAATTCCTGCAAAAGATCAGATTTATAGTTCAGGAAATATTTCGATAAATCATTTTCGCTTTTAAAAGCAAAGCCATGCCCTCGAAACCTCGGGGTATACAATTTTTACCATCAATAGATAACTCCTGCTTCCGTGCCTCAGGGTGGGGCATGTGACATTTTCAATTTTCTAATGCCTTCTGCTTGCCCTCTCTCGAATCATGCGTTTTGAAAAGTATTTCCGAATCAGGTATACTGCAGATATTTCATTTCCAACATCTCATTTTTCTGTTTCAAGACTTGGTATGGGTCAGCGGCAATGGACTTGGGATGATCCTGGCTTCTTGACATCTGGTCTTGATAAACTACATTGCTTAAGAATTACAGTTCACGGTTTGTTGACTGTCAGGCAGGTGATCTTTGCTTCAGTTTCTAACAGCTGTCTGTCCTGGTCTTAGTTTGCCGAAGTCCCATCCAGGAGGAACTCTTTTCTTTATGAAAAAGGTGTTTCGCTGTAATGGAATGCTCAAAAATTCATTAAAATTTCATTAATGGATAAACATTGATGCAAATAACCTGGTCACCGACTTTATAATTTTCATTGTAATTGCTCCACTCGAATCCACGACGTTGTAAGTGACGTCACTTGAAATCTCTCTATATCATAAGGTTCAAAAACTAGCCTGTAAAAAAAAAGTTCTTTGCATTTAAAAATATAACATTCAATAGGTCAACAAAACGAATTTAAACATCGTTATCTGCAGCACGGTATCAAATTTTACGAAAGCTGATATATCGGCTAGTCTCGTTTAGTTACGACTGGCCAGTGTCAACTATTTAGAGAGTATTAAAGCAAAACGCTTGAATATGAACTTTCAAGTTGGCATAAAATGCAATTTAAACTTGGGCTGCAATGCTGACTTGGATGAATCTCTTTAAGTGCATGACATTTCAGAAACCGGTCAGTCTGAAATGCTTCACCAAAAGAAAGAAAGATAGACACGTGCCAGTATATCTAACAATCCCCATACACCTTTTTTATTTCATGATTACATGAGCTCGTCCAAGTGAAAAATGGTGAATTGTTGCACTGACTACCAACGCAGAGCTGATAAACCAGAATTAATGAATGGTTAATGGTTGAAAATATTCGGAATTCAGCATTTTATCCAAAATTTTTGGAAAAAATGACCACAGTTTTTTTTATCACTGTATGTAACAATTTTATTTTAATTTTCTCTTTCCCTTTAAGGTAACATGCAAATATAGAGTAATTTCAATAACTGGATTTCCCTGCTTTTCTTAAATTGGCAATAATGCTTATTTTATGACTTTTAGCATGCCCTTGTAATGAAGCCAATATTCAAGATTCATGAAACATTTTGAAGCTCAGGATAATCAGCTGAATAGTTGGTACTCGGGGCAAATTCTTACAGTACATCCCTTTTATTTTTTATGCAATTCGTACTGGACTAAAAAGCACTTCTTTTATGTTGTAGTGGCATTCAACTCATCAAGATTATAACACTCATATATAGGCTGTTGAAATTTAAATGTGATAAAATACAATAATAAAATCCTTCCATTATATGTTCCTCTTGTTACTGGTACAAGCATTGTTATGACTTATGAGTACCGAACAATATTGTAGTACGTTGCACTGATGCCAACAGATTTCTCATTAGTTCATTTTTAGCCAGGATCATAATCACGTAGCAGAATGTAGTTGTGCAGCGTGAGCACAGAGGATTGTTGGCTAGATTATTGGCAATATTAATAGGCCCTACTTAAAAAAAATAGGCCTATTTGAATCTTATCCAAATGTATACATTGTGTCCGTAATCCAGTTTAGATCCTGGCAAATGTTCACGGCCAATCGGTAGACAGGTTTCTTGCAAAGCCCTTTGGGTGACTCCTCGGGAGTTAATTGATAACTTATTATCCCAACCAAATAATTCACTTCGATGTTTTCTGTCGAGGTTGAGGGGACTTGCACCTTGCTGACCAATGCCCGACCCCTTTCGCCGGTGCACAGGTAGGCGTTTTTGTCTCCGAAGCAGGTGTCCGAGGAATTGGCGTCCACTTGGCACGTGTCGCACTCGGGCTGGAAGGCCGGCTCATCGTTGGCAAGATTCAGGCAGATGCCGTTGTCCCTGGTCCTCTGTGGTGGCGGTGGTTTGCGTTTCCTGGAGTAGGCTGGTTGTGGTGCTACAGTGGCGGTGCAAGAGTTTGAACTTTCGACCTGCGTGCTCAGCTTGTATAATTCATACTGCTCTGCTTCAGGGGCACCAATGTTGATCCAACCGGTCAAGCTGAGGGCGCAAGAAGGCTGCACCAGTTGTAGGCATTGGTCTCGGCTTTTCGGTAGGACGGCTGGCTGGACCGTGCGGTCGAAGACAACTGCCTCCTTGAGTTTGATGAGAGCCACGCTGGATCCTTTGGCAGAAGACGGGAAGGTCACGTTTTCTACGGCTATCTCCACGTCCTTGTCTTCGGCCAGGATGAGCGTGTGCTCGCCTACGATGACTCGCACCTGATCTGGGGTCACTGGCTGCTGGTCAGAGTTCCAGAATAAACATTCGGAAGCTGTTAGGATCCACTGCTCGCTCAATAGGGCGCCGCTGCAGAACCGCTTGCAGCCATTCTTGTTGCATAGCTTGATGAAAGCAGCCCAGGGATACTCACCGGGATCCACCGTCCGGTTGGCCGTCTCGCAGTCGCTGGATTCGTAGGGAGGGCAAGCTGCGGCTGGCTTTGACTGCTCGCAGATGTGGACCGGACAACACTCGCCCGGGATGTAAATCTGGCGGCAGTTGTTGGCGAAAGAAGGCGGACATCGGCTAACGCAGGAGATGCCAGAATCCTTGCAGGTACATAGAGCGGAACAACCGTCTTCAAACTGCTCGCCATCTTTGTAAATTATGCCGTCGAACAGGCAGGGCCGACGCTGAATGGACACATTGAAGGAACCTAGCAGGAGTTCCTCGTTCCGGCTGCCACACTTCGATTCGACGAGCATCGGATGACCGGTTGGGTCAACGTCAAAGAGCTTACCGGTCAAGAGATTCTGGAAGGATATTTGATCGATGTGCCAGGTGTCGCCGTATTTTTGTTTGCAGACGTCATTTTCCATTGGCTTGGCGAAAATGCGGGCCTTTTCAAGAGGCAAATCCTCCGCAAATTCCATCCCAAAAGTGTACGGTTTGCCGCGCTGAAAATTGCGCCAGGGCAACACTTGACAGTCGTCCTTCACATAGTTCCTTATTGTTACCGGTGGCTTGGGAGTGACCGAAGTAACATTGCTTAGAGTTTCCGTGTGACCACCTTTGACCCCTGTCACATTGGCTCTGGGTGCTTGAAAGTGCAGGCACACGGTGACGTCTCCGATGTAACCGGCCATCCAGTTATTGGCCGTTTGAAAATTGATTACCCATCGTCCGGCTTGGGCCGAATGGCAGAAGAGTACGAGGGTGCAAGTTATCCAGAGGAATTTTCTCCATGAATTGGAATTCATGTTTGCTGGCTGGGCTGTCTTCACTGCAAGAAAGATAATAAAATATAATATTAGAGTTTTGCCCTTAAATTCCTTACACCTTATCATTTATTGCCAGAAAATGCCTGTAAAATTATTCTTAACACTTTCATGAGCTTGGAAGAAATAGTTTGCAGGGAAAAATACAAGTGTTGGTAGACCTGTCATATGCAAAGAACTGTTTTTGCTTTCCTTTTTTATTTATTTTTTAAATAACTGGAAACAGTTTGATTGGTTCAACAATACTTTTGCAAGTGCTACCAAATAGATTGCTCAATAATATAATTATTAATTAAATGGATTTAGTGACTAATTTACTGGATTGTGTTTCACCATCACATCACATTATTTGCAAACTTTAAAACTGTTCCTGTTATAGGGGCCTAGATAAAGGTAATGCTATATATATAAGAAATTGGCATCCCCTATCTTTAAAACTTCATCTCAATTCTCACAAAGCTTCATGTTATGTACAGTATATCACTAAACTCGTAAAACGTAAGTTCTCGTATCTTAAGTTTTAATACATTGTTTACCTGGCAATCTAGTAGCCTATGCAATTCTCCAAACGAAGCTATTACGACTATGTGTCATAATGCAGGATAAACCCATTATTAGGCAAACCTAAAAGTGTTATTTTAAAAAGAAAACACCTGTCCAAAATGACTAATTTAAATGACTCATCAGTTGAGTGATTTCTAATGTGTAAGACTACCAGCTCATCCAAAGAGTTTTTGTAATCTGACTAACGTTAAATTGTAGTTAAATAAAAAAAGGCTATACTGGATTTAATTATAATGTTCTTTTAAAAAAATTAAAAATGAAGGAGAGAGAAAAACAATAATATTTAAAGGAAGTAAAACAGTATTAGCATTGCAGTAGGCACTAAGCATGTGGGCTTATATGTAATTTGAATTTAAATTGTAATCTTGTTATTAAAATTTTAGATAAAATACAATTATTGATTTGAAAGTAATGACTCGGAACTTTAGTTTTAACTGAGTTTAGCTATTGAGGGCGATTCATTAAAGGCTAGACTTAAAAAATAATTTTGGCTAAATAACTTATAGTTCATTTTTTTAAAAAAATATTTTGGGAATTTCATATTTGGAAATGTATTTTTCATGCAATTTATAATAATAATAATACCAGTAAAATCTGAATGAGGCATGAATACAGCTTTTAAGCCAGCTACCAATTACCAAAATTAAAATTATCTCCTGTTTACAGGGATATAATTTAGAGCATATATGCATAATTCTCTGATATCATAAATACAGTAATTTAGCTGTATAGCCCTAAAAAAATTAGTTCAGTCCACAGTTTAGGATAACTTTTAGGTATAATATGCTTGACCAATGTATGACAATTTTAAGACACTTCTCATGGGAAATTAGTGCATGCATGCTTGGATTTCCCATGATTTCAATTGGCTTTTTGCCAGCTATATAGTTGTACCCAAAAAGGCCCATCTGGTATGACTTTAACCCTTATATTTACCTTAAGTTTCCTAAGAAAGGCCGTGATGCAGTTGTTGTTTACTTTTGTGTTTTCCAACGTCTTCTGAGCTATCTCATGTTAATTGGGCAACTTTTTATAGTGTTGCAAAATGTTAAAATAGTTTTGGTCACTTTGAATAAAACTACTCGAGTTGTCCCACTCTGTCCTGTTACTTAACGTCTAGTCATCAAATAAAATATGAAATATTGTTGAAGTTTTGCCCTTGTGAAATGGAGAAAAAAAACATGGCACACAACGCTCTCATTGGTTCAAGAGCTGTAGTTAACGAGAGAAAAAAAAAATCCATTTAGTTGAGGTCGAGGGTCTAAATTTATCAAATTTAACTTGTGACCCTTTTCACTCTGGCAAAACACAAAATGTCATCCTTTTATTTTTTTTACAGCTTTTTCACCCCCCAATCCAACAAGTTTGGCTCCAAAGGCACTTAAAACATGATTCCTTCAAAGTCTCTTTCACTCTGTTCAGTGCCATTTAGAATAATATTTTGACAACCGTGAACCGGTGTGAACCCGTGGGTCAGCGTTTCGGCGTTTTCTATTTTGACACACATTTATTTTTCATCAATATTTTCTGGTGAATAGTCATTTATCATTTTTGTCCGCTTGCATGTCAAAAGACTTTGCGGATGTACAGGGTGCGGTATAAGGTTTATTTTATTTATTTATTTATTTTATTTTTGCTGTTTAAGGGCCAATTGTACCAACCACAGTTAAGTCTTAACCCTGGGTTATTTTGATCATGTGACCGATTTGGGCCAAT
>JAQIXP010004461.1:0-11513 GCA_034700285.1 Proteroiulus fuscus
TCATTTGAAATCAAAGTATCTGGGAAGTTTGAGTGCAAAAATGGATGGGGTAATTTATACTGACATTAGTGATGATGTATAGTGAGCTGAACAGAAAGTACAAGGAAAACTTAGGTACTTTAACTTAAAATTTTAAATGCAATAATACTGGTTATCTAATCCACAAGCTAGTTATTAGAGGGCAAGAAGTATTTATGCTTGTAATATATGCCTCTTACAGATAAATTTTTGGCATTTTTTAATTTCTTATGATGCATCTTTTGTAGGGTTAGAGAAAATTACCGATGAGCTCAAGATGCAAGTATCTTCACTGACCACTGTTGCTAACAGTCTCCAGACGATTGCTGATAATTTTCGACCAAAGAAAGGCAACGAAAATGATTCATTTATGATTGATGGCCACCTCACAGTTGGAAAGGTATAGATTGTAATGCATTCATTGCATTTTATGAGCTATTACTTTAGATTTAATAAAAAAAATATATTTAAGAAATTTCAGGCGCAACTAGTTTCCATTGGACCAAATACTGAAGTGTTGGCAAACCAACTAAATCTTTGCAACTCTCAAAATTACACAAAATATGTTCCTGATTTGTTAACATTGGTTTTTGGCCAAGAAACTTTAGCCACTCATGTGAGCAAGGGAACAGGAAGCACGCAGAAGCCAGTTTTAGATCAAAATAAACTAAAAGATATAATTGGTAAAGTTAAACTTGTCAACAATTTTGAAGGCTAACTTGGGTAATTTATATGATGCATGTTAAATTTGTAACATTTTTATTTAAGGCCATGTCTGCAATAAATTCAAGGGACATACAAATATATCTATGGTGAGGGCAGCAATTAGAAGCAAGCTCAACAATGCAGCAAAGAATTATAAATCACGAGCAACGTGCAAGCAACCTCTCAGTTACAGAAATGACAGGAATGACATTCAGGAAATTGTCTCAGATGATGACAGTTACATCGATGATGGTAAGTGTTTACAATATTAAATTTGTATAAATTATTTTTGTGTTTTATTTAATTAGCTGAAGTAGAAAATTGTGTGAAAATCTTTGTTACATGTTTATTTATTTTATTTTAACTAGATATCACTCAATCATTGAATTTTTCGGTGTTAAGCAAATGAGATTCCTATTGCCAAAGACGCAGTTACTGAAGTTTAAAGTACACCTTTGCATTGTCATTTTCTTATAATTTGTTCATTGTTTTATATTGTTTAACATAGACTGATAACAAGACTGATGACAAGTTACCAAAAGTTATCCTATAGTGGCATCGTTAAATAGCATCTGCTATTTAACAATGCCACTATAGGATAACTTTTGGTAACGTTAACAATTTTTTGTTAGATTTATGGTACAATGCAGGAATCTGGTTTCCAACTAAATACCGTCACTTAAAC
The DNA here is from genome assembly GCA_034700285.1 of Proteroiulus fuscus. Lineage (NCBI taxonomy): Eukaryota > Metazoa > Arthropoda > Diplopoda > Julida > Blaniulidae > Proteroiulus > Proteroiulus fuscus. The sequence continues at coordinate 1,409 of JAQIXP010004461.1, forward strand.
GGTGAGACCGTAATTTAAAAAAAACGATGCTACTGTAAGTTTAACGTTTCAATGCCGTTAAATTTACAGTGTAAAAATGTAGAGATAAAAAAATAATGTTTTATCATTGACATCCGGTATGGTATTATGCCCGGAAGTTGGCCATTTTGTTTCTAATAATTACCAACATCATTATTGTTAGTTTTCCGCGGATACCGCAGAAGCAGTAGTAAAACTGGGTGTGTGGGAATTGATCCTGCAATAGTTGAGTTAGAAGGTGGGTGCGTTGTACTTCTTAAGCCACAACAGAATTGTGGAAAAAGAGGTTTTATAATTTACTTGGTTTTTCTATATATATATATATAGTAAAGTACTGTCATGCCATAAAGTTTACTATTCTGACTATAATGTTTACGGTACTCTCAAAAAATTTTTACGGTCGCATAACTAGATTATCATTACGGTATACATCGTAATTCAAACAGATTTAAGCAGTATTATTAATCAAAAATCACAGTTTTTCTACCAGAAAATCAGTAAAATGGATATTACGGTAGGTTAGTTACTTTAACGGTGAAATGCCTTTTGATTTACGGTAGTTGACTATAAACCACCTAAAACTATCAGATTAGTAAATTTAAGGTATTTTAAACTGTAAATCCTCCGGAATTTTTTTACAGTGTAGCTAACCATTTCCACATGTAATTAATTTCTGTTCAACTTGAAATAAATAAATTATTTTGTTTACAATTGTCTTAATGCTATTTGTACTATAAGCTACTGGGCATTAATATGGTATTTTCTTATGTTCTTCATTTTCCAACATTAAATTATATGTAATTTCCAAATACAGTGGTCATATTTCAAGTTTGAGGTCAACATGACTTTTGTACTAAAAAATTACCATCCCACATTGTAATCATGATAAGAATAGTGTTAAAAGACACCTTACTCAATCTTTTAGCTTATTTGGATCAAGATATATTGCACTTTATGTTTGAAAACAATGCGTTTTTGGCCATTTTGGACAATGTGCTCTAGAAAAATGTGCCGTCACTTCTCAGGGTGGCATAGGAGCTCATTTTACTATAATATGGTCCAGTTAGTGTAATCAATCAAAAAAAAAAAGGTAGGAACAAAATGGTCACGGAATCCTTGAAAATGACCCTACTATTTTTGCATTTATTTTGCAGTTTAGAACTGCAAGAAAACTGTAAATGAAGATTACAAAATATTTGTAATATTTTTTGTATTTGTTTTGCAGTTTAAAAATGCAGATAAACTGCAAATCAAAATTACAAAAAATCTGCAAATTTTTTGAATCATTTTTGCACTTATTTTGCAGTTTAGAACTGCAAAAAAACTGTAAATATAGATTACAAAATATCTGTAATTTTATTGCAGCTTTTTTGCAGTTTAGAACTACAGAAAAACTGCAAATCAAGATCACAAAAAATCTGCAAATTTTTTGAAGATTTTTTGCATTTATTTTGCTGTTCAGAACTGCAAAAAACCTGTAATTTAAGATTGCAAAATATCTACAGATTTTGTGAAGTTTTTTTGCAATTATTTTGCAAGTTCAAAACAGCAAAAAAACTGCAGTTTTCTAAACTGCAAATTTTGTGCAGTTCTGCAGTAAAACTGCAGGTGGACTGCAGAAATTTTAAATTTTCTGCAGACATTTTTTTGCTGGGTTGGCAAACTTAAATTGGGTATTAATATGGTCACAGCACTACAACATCACAGCATGTATGGTTTACCCAAAAAAATATTATGTGTTGTCATTTTTGAAGTTATAGTACAATCGTTAACTTATTTTTTAAATTATAGAATTTTGTAGTTTAACCCATGTTTAATACTGATTTCTGGGTAGATATACCCTTGTATTTTAATTCTTTTGTCCTGTTTTCAAGACTGCTACCATATTATTCAGTGGCGAATTTAGGAGGGGGGTCGAGGGGGTCCGGACCCCCCCTTGGCCGACCAAAAGTGCAAATTCTCAAATACAATCCGAGGACCATCCTAAAATTTAGGTGATTTTTCCCCCATTTTTGAGTGTTTTTGAGAAAGAAAAGTTGCTTGTGGCGCCATATTCTGACAATTTTTGCAATTACATACAAAAAACCATCAACTTTTATCCTACGGTCAAAATTTTGAAGCAAATATTTTGGGTAGCCACCTCCCCCCTCCCGAAAAGGATTTCAGCATGTGACCTTGATTCCTGGATTGAATGTTTGTTAATTTGAATTAATTGTGACACCACAACATCAGTGGCGCAGCCAAAAGGGATTTTGGGGGTTTAACTCCCCCATGCCCAACATTTTGCCTATGATAACCCCTGGTTTTTTTTTTAAATCGACGAAATGTTGGGGGTTTCCACCCCCAAACCCACTTTTTCCATTTGTAAATATGGCCAGCGCCCCTGCAAAGCATGGGGGGGAAGTAAAAGGGAGGAATGAAAGCCAAATTTTTTTAAGTCCATTAAAAATTTATGTTGGACACCCCCCATCCATAAAAAAATCCTGGATCCGCCACTGTTATTAACTGACAAACATGTAACTCAGTGCAATTCAAAAACACATAGGCGCATTTAGGGGGGCCCGGCCCCCCCCTTGAGGTCTGTTATACATGGTACAATTCCACTGGGCCCCCCTTGAGATCTAAAATATATTGTAAAGTTCCACCGGGCTTCCCTAACAGCACTTCTAAATGCGCTTATGCAAAAACACAGTTAAAAAATAAAAAAAAATTAACCTTGCTAGCTTTTACAGACTTTTTCTCAAAACAGAATTTTTGGACTCATGCCCTCTGTTATTTCAACCCTTAAATTACGTTCAAACTTTAAGGACTATCCAATGTAGTCAATTCAGTGGTAGGAATGATCATCATTTTTGGATGAAAAGCTTCTTAAACCATTGTGCTAATATAATACTGTATTATCAAACTTATCATTGCATTAAAAGAAGATCAATTTAAAATAAAATGCATACTTGGGATTGCTCATGTGTTACAGAATTAACTCACAGAAACATCCTAAAGCGTTCCAGGTTTTCACGTTGAGAAGTTTTGTGGTCCTCCAACAGTTCACGCTTATGAACTCGTATTTTTTCTAGTTCACTAGCTATAAAAGCTGGATTGGACTTGTTTGATGTTGCAAGCACATCATCTAAGGAAGCTTTCTGGTCTGCTGCAAATTTTTGTAGAGACACATCCCAAGAATTGGATGTGCTTGGGCGTTTTCCTAATGGTAACCAATAAATGTTAACCTATACAATAATAGTTTTGCATATGATTTAATAAATTTGATATACCTATTTACCTCATTGTTGCATCACAGCTGGTGTAACTATGTTTGTATTTGGTGATGATGCACTGCATCTTGTGTGGCTACTACTGGTACTGGGCATAGACTCATCAGCTGGCATCTTCGACCTTATATACGATAGACACAGAAGTCACAATTTTTCTCGTGACATTGAGCCATATGAATAAAAGGAAGCATTTGCTTTTAAGTATTTAGCATAAGGTAAAGCAATTGCTTCTAGCACTTAATAAAAGGTAAAGCATATGCTTATTTCTATATGAATAAGCTTTACCTTTTACTATTAAGCAAATGCTATACACTTTCAAGCATGTGCTTTGGACTACACATCTGATTAAAGTGAAACCGAGAAATATTTCACATTTATAACGTTATAAATGTTTTAAATTTGACACAAAATATCATTTTTAGTGATATTATTAATAAATATCAACGCAATTTCACTAAGAAAAAAACCCCCAAGATGCGCTAGACGAGCAATCGTTCGCGCTGCTTTGCACAACATCGGTGTTATGCACAAACGGCACACAAGGGGCAGCAACGCAAAAAAAGTCAAGTTGACAAAAATCCTTAGACATTCATGACAATAACATACATACCCCCTAGAAAAGGGCTCAATTTGATGAAATATGCATAAACAATGCAGTACTTTGTTGCTTAATGCTAAAAAAAGCCAAGACTTGAGTCTCAAGCTACTTCAACGCAAATTTGAGTTTTGTGAAGCATTTACTACAAAATGCTAGCATTTACTTGGTTTTATTCATTGAAAAACAAGTATTTCCTTAGAGTTGAAAGCATTCAAGTAGAAACTTGAAGTGAATGCTTATGCTTTAAACATCAAGCATTACCTTAGACTTTAGACTAAACTTTATTCGTATAAATGCTAGTATTTGCTAAATTTAAGAAATAAAAGCATTTGCTTTCGTTTTATTCATACGACTCATTATACCTCTGTAGCGAGGCTAGAGCAGTGACGTTGCTTCTGGGAATGCTTTTCTCTTCGATGCTAGCTGTGCTGTAGCAACACTGAAGTTGTAAAGATTTATGTGATTAATTAATGAATTATTTAAATGTAAAAACACAAGTAAAGTAAGTTAAATTTATTATATTAATAAAAGTATTTTAAGGAAAAAAAACTATAGTCAGAATTAATTTTATTAACAAATGACTATCACAAACATACTTTTAGTCAACTAGTAAGGACTAGTAACGAGTAAGTACTGGTATCAAAATACCCATTTATAAAACTCAATAATGATAAAAACTTGTTACGTTTCAACTTTTAAGGATTCATCATCCTTGCTGAATGCTTTAAAACTATTCGTTTTTTAACAATATTTTTTTGTTAGCATTCTACGAAGTACCGACATCAAAATACCCATTTATAAAACTCAATAATGATAAAAACTTGTTACGTTTCAACTTTTAAGCATTCATCAACCTTGCTTAATGCTTTAAAACTATTCGTTTTTAAACAATATTTGTTTTGTTAGCATTTTACGAACCCAATTAAACTTCTTTCTCATTAATTTTTGTAGCTTCATGGTGCAAACGTAATGTAAGGTAATCTTCAATCACAACTCGTATCAGTTGTGAAACATGATTGTTTTGGATTTTTTGTTCAATTGCATGTTGTATCAAATTGTTGAAAACCTTCCTTATGACCCTTTTGGAGATATCTGCAGGTGCAGCCACCAAAAAATTTTTGCAGTGGACATTACCATTAATCTTTATATGCCAGCATAAAAAATGCTCCGCCTGCTTGCAAATAAATACAATATAGTTCAGTGCCACTTGGAGCCCCTTTCCATCACCCTGTTGACATCTAAGGTTGCTTCACACCTACGTAAAAAAATACGTAAGGCATATAAAACTTGTTGTATAGATGACGATTTTGACGTCATCACAACACGTTTTATACGTGAATTGCAAAGTTGGATTTTTCCAACTTATACGTCTTACGTATTTTTTTACGTAGGTGTGAAGCAACCTTTAGGCTGTTTATTCTTTGGAGCATGAATAAGCTCTTGCAGTTGAAGTTAGAGCACTTTTGCATAGCTCGCAAGGAATTGTTAGCTTTAATTTTTTCTACAATGAATCCTGCAATGTATGTAACAACATCAGATACAAAATCTGACATGATACAGCTGAACTCCATTTCACTGTATGAATGGTCTAGCATAGCGGAGTATGCAAAAGACTAGCAGTGTCTCACTTTCAAGATCAGGTGTGCCAACATTAATTTTAATGCTGTCAGCATCACTCTCAAGCCTGGCAACCGTGACATCTGTAAAGGACAAGTGATGCCTGTGACTTTTACTTGCCACATGTAGAATTGAGGTTTGGGCATCATCTAAGCAGTTTCCAGATGTTGAGTCTCGAATTTCACTGTGAACTAACAAATGCTTATAGGCAGCCTTAAATTGCAGCACACTTGGGTTGTTGTTGTGTCCACCATGGCTTCGAATGCAACTGAAGAACACCTCACGGTGGTCTTGGCTCATTTTGTAGGGGGAGATACCTAAGAGTTGGTTCACTGGCTGATGTCATTTCTTCAAATATGGTTAATATGCTCTTCAGGCAAATTATCAAACCAGCAAAACCAGTCTTCTAGCCAGATTCCAGAACTGGAGTGTCCTTTGCCCGTAGTCTGCGTATTTTTTGCATTTCTCCTGCATTTTCTCGTGCTTGGCCTGTCTTTTTTTGCTTGTCCGCTTGCCATTCCCTTGTCTTTAAACCTTCGATGTAGTCAGCTGCTCGTTTTGCAAGCATCTTAAAGCTTTCCACATTTTTCTCTGTGATTCCTTTTTTGAATCCTGGTGCCAATAAATTGCGTCCATTTAAGGCATCAAATGCAACATTGATTAGCTTAATGAATTTCTCCATTGCCTCAGTGTGCAAACTCTGAATGTCCTTTATTTCTTTGATATTTTAGGGCTTCTGCAACACTTTTGCTAAGAGTTTGAGCTGCCAACTTAACCTTCATTGGATCTCGCTGCCAATTCAGATGGCAGCGAGATTAACAACTCGAACTTTAAGCAGTGCTTCTAAATACTTTTAGGATATAGTGTCCCCATTGATGTTGATGAACTCTTTGTAAGTGCACAGTGCATTACATACGAGTTTTAGCATATGACATGCGTCATTCTCTCTTGTAGCTGGGTGCTTGAAGAAGGTGTTAAATTTGCAGTCCTGAGTAAGTAAGTGCCCCATAGTTTGATTAGATGACGATCCATTGAATGTCAAACTGACAATAATGATGCCGGATATGTGCAAGAATTCAAGGCATGAGATCATAAGGTTTGCTTTCTTTCACCAGACATACCATCTATTAAGAAATAGCCCACTGGGATTTTCCAAGCATTATTTATGCAATTCACTATCAAAACTAGGGCTTCTTTTGCTATGGGTATGGAATCATCAGAAATTTCCGTGCCACTATCAACAACCTACAAATTTTTAGCCGTCCCACTCAATCTTTTTTCGAATTGTCATTTTGTCAATTATAAGAGCGCAAATGGTTTTTCTGCTTTTTCCTTCATTTTATACGACTTTCATTTTTAGAGCAGATAATGCTTCAACTGTAAATCCAGGCTCTCCATCAATGGTCTGGAACCCCTTCTGAATAGTGGTAGTGTGGGGCAAAATATTCTTTCCAAATTTTTTCCTGATGTAGTTATAGGCTTTTGGCAAATAGAAATGGAGAGTTAGTGCAAAACTTCTTAATTCCGGTGGGTATTTTCCTTTTCTGTTTGGTTTTAGCATTCTTTCGAATAGTGGTCTAGTAGAAACTGGTACAGATGCCTGGAGGTGATGTAAGAAAAGGAATCCATATATATAAAAGTGAAACATGTTTGTAGAGAAAAAAACTAAATTTAGCATGAAGCACATGGAGCATGAAAGCACATTTTATTTGCATACAAATTTCTCTAATTGTGACATGCTATTTTTTGAATATTTTCGAAAATCCTGGTAATGAAGCATGTAGCTATTGCATTGCCTGGGGGAAATTTTACCAGTAACAGATCTATAGTTTCCTCATTGATCATCATCTTGTCTCTCAGATGGTGTAACATACATTGAAGACCGTCTACTTTTGCTAGTAAATGCTGGTTTCTCATTTGTAGCCTTCTTACTTTTGATCTAGTCTTTATGTGCTTTTCCATTGCTACCTTGTAGAATTTGTGGGCTTTTCTAGGACTTTCAATATCAGTTTCTTGATAGTCTCCTAGATATCTCTTAATACTATAAAATATAGTCACATATAATACTTACATTTAAATACAACATGTATTTAGACTAATAATTAAATCTTTGCAAACAAGACTTAACTCTCAAAATTTGATTTAAATAAAAAAAATTATTTTCTTTAAACCTTGATTGCAAATAATATAAATAATTATATAATATAATAATATAAATAATTATACCTTGCTATTGGTTCATTATGTGATCTGTCTTGTGAAGTGGTTGCATTGCAAGAAGGCTCATTTTAATTACATTCCATTGGTGCACTGCATGATGCGGCAACTGTTTCATCATCAGGTACTGGTATAGGAGGCTCTGGAGTTGTCTCCAACTCAAAAGAAGGAACTTTCCTTTTTCTAAAAAAAAGTTATTTCCATCAATCAAATATTTAATAAACTAGTAAATAGCCCGTCATATGACGGGCGAGCCTTGCATTCTTTTTTTCTCTTGCGGCTGACCTTTGCTCATCAGTCATGTTGGCAATTCAATTTTGTTCATTTTCTGAATTTATTTCCCTTTGATGGGCCTTTTCCTCATCTGGTTTGCGTATGTATACATGCAGTTTCGTTAATTGTATGATGCTTATTGCAGTGTGTCGCTCATTGCGTAGTCGTCGCCTAGTTCATTATTATATAGGGAATTATTAATACAGACATCCAGTCGCATAGTTAATTATTATATAGGGAATTTGGAACACAGGCAGTCGTCTAGCTCATTATAGTATAGATTGGGTCACGATAAGTTTAAATGTTGCAGCCAAACTCGTTATGGAGTATAATAAATTCCTAATACTAATCATGTTATTTAAAAAGTCATTTGGTATTAAAAAAAAAGCTTTGGCTGCAATCTACAAACCCATTTTTAAATCATGTTATCTATATGTATATGAGCCCAATACTATACTGGTGGATGCAGATATTAGTATTTAATTAGTAATTTCTGCTGATGTACTCATTTCTGTTTCCACTGCATTTTATTTTTACATTTTTGATGAGGATGTGGGTACTTACTTAGGAAGTGGATGTCTTCCTGTTGTTTTTGGCTGTAGGTGTGTTAGTAGATCAAAAAGGGTAGGTACTGCATCCTTTTTTAATTTCCATTTCCCAGTGAAAATATTCACAATATCAAAACATTCTGGTGCATAATGATTGGAACACAGATAGGAATGACAGGTTGGTTTCAATTTTGTACTTTGACAGGCATGTGTCCATGCTTTACGTAAAGCTGGATCTGATGGAAACCTATAATACAAAAATTTTTAAAACACAATACGTGTAAGTACATATATATACTTCGATATGATAACTGTAAAAAAAAGTTTTTCTTTATTATTATGAATTCCATGATTTATAGGCAGTTGAGGAATAAACAAATAGTGCTATAATTTAATATTTTTGAACCTGTGAAATGGAACACTATCTTCTTTACTGTAGCTTTTTTGCAATTGATTGCTACGCAGTAATTAACCATCTAGAAAATAAAATAAATTAAATATGATCATTCATAAACTGAAAATGAAAGCTTTTTAATAAATAACATTTGAACAAATTAATTTATTCCCATTACTTACATTTATTTTGCTTGCTTTTTCATTGAATTAAGCACTATGTACATCATGGGCCTAACAAGGCTCCCAGACATGATATAAATCTCTAGCCTCAACATACAGGGCATAAAGTAACAAGCTGAAGCACACCCAGTATTAGTCAATTTGGTGTCTATCATATATATGGTTTAAGGTTGGCATTATGTCCAATGGTTCTGGGGATATATCATCAGGTTCACCTGATATTATATGCTCAAATAGAGCTATTGGGTCTATACAATAAAGTTGAGATGTCCTAACAATTTAGCATTGATTTTGCAGAGGTATTATACTAACCACTCACCAACAGCTTCATTACTCTCTATCCCTAAATTGTTAAGATTGTATACTGGGCAATTACCTAACAGCTCATCCATTTCAGCATAAAATTTTGGCTTATTGCCACCACTGCCACCTGTGTTAAGTCTGTGCTTAGCCTTTTCATAAATACACTTGAGATTTCTCCATCTATAAAGTAATTATAATAAATGCTCTAGTTTTTAGCACATGTGCATGCTTATCATACCTTTGTTTCAACTCATACACACTTCTAGTAAATCCTTTCTTTTTCAGCTCACTTGAAACATTTGCAAAAACAATTAAATGTTTGGTATTTGTATCCAATAATTGTACAATTTTGGATTCTTTTATAATTAATGAAAATGACAACATTTCTACTTCCCCCGTCTTTCCTTTTCCTGAATAATTGCAGCCTGATTTGATGCCATTTTTATACTGTATATTTTTTCTAATTTTAGAAGAACCCCAAGAGCAGATGACAAACCAAGAAATGAGCAATTCATGCTTATAAAAAACCACGCCTTGCCTGAGCTTAAAATAAGAATGCTTTTTATAAGCATATGGTGTTTACATGCACGCTTGAACCAACTTTTTACTTAAGATGGGGGATCACATATTGCCAGTTGAGAAGCTGGCTCGTTTGATGGCAGCACATACCAGCTGCAAAATGC
>JAQIXP010004462.1:0-11512 GCA_034700285.1 Proteroiulus fuscus
CAACAGCAAAACGCTCAAGGTCCTAACTATGTATCCAAATGGTAACAGGGTAATAGCGCTAAAACACGCCTAATATAAACTATCTTGGATGTTATTTTCAAAGGTTTCTACCCCTCATGTAAAACCCATTCTCGCTTTTAATTGGGGAAACGGACATTTTGGCTAATGTAGAGCATTTTGAATTCTAGAAAAAAAATAATAGAATGCAGGAATCTGTTGATATTTTCTTAAAAAGGAGCTTGTTATTTGAATCAAATGCTTCTAAGGTTATACATTACTGTTTATAACATTGTTATAATGGGAAACATTTATCTTTATGGATGTGTATTCTGATGTCACTCCTGCTTCTGTATAAATTTGTTTTATTTATGTAATATTTGCAAGAGTAGGTTAATGACCGGACTTTATAGCTGCATGTTTAGATATCGCTACATGACCTGTAACATATGTTTGATATGATAAGCACTTGAGTGCTGTGCATTTCTTCCCACAGCCTCTTGTTTGTAAATAAACATTTGTAAGTTAGGTTTTAATTGAGTGGGAGGGAGGTTTGTGTCAGTTTTGTTATCATCTATCATTTTTGGTAAATTATGAATGAAAGCTGGGCAGGTTTCCAAAGGGATCAACTACAGCCAGTGACATGTAATGTTGCCTTTAAGTACGAAATGCATTTTGACAAAACTTTAATTAATATTTAAAGTATTTGGAAAAGATTCTGAATATGAACGGCAATCAATATTAATTTTTCTATAATTGATGTGAGGGGGGGAAAATACCACTTTGAGGTTCATTTAGGAATGAGGAATCATCTGCATATTACAAAATGTGTTACAAGGGGGAAGGTGGTTTCTAAACATAAAATTATTATTGAATTTTTTTTCTAAATTAAACTAGGAGTTTATAGGAATTTTTGTATAAACTAAAATAAGGATATTATAGGAATTTCTTTCACAATTGAGGAATATGATAGGAAGTTGTTCCCAATACATTAAGGCTATCATTATAATTTTTCTTAAATAATTTGGAATATTATAAGAATTTTTTTTTAAATATAGGAATATTATTGAAATTCAATCCCAAAATTCAGAAATATAATAAGAATTTGTTCCCAGTATACAGGACTAGTGGAGGGAATTTCAAAAGTGGTGTTAGATAATAATTATGTGGTTGACCTTTTTTAATTTTGTTCTTTCCAAATTATGTTAAAATTTCAACAAATATATTCATAAATTCATACTTGATTTGTCAAAATGTGGCAATTTTCTCAGCTGAGATTATCGAAAGATCAGTTGTTTCCTGAAATGTGTTACCCCTAAATTTCCTTAGACTGACTTACTTAAATTCTGGCACGATTCAGCAAGTTGACGTTTTTCTTTTCAAATTTTTCGTTTCTGAAGCCAAACCGTTACAGCTAAGACGTTCCGCATGTACAGGGTGCTGGGCAAAGGTGGCTTCGGCGAAGTGTGCGCCTGCCAGGTCAGGGCAACTGGAAAAATGTACGCCTGTAAAAAATTAGAAAAGAAAAGGATCAAGAAGCGGAAAGGCGAAGCGATGGTTCTCTTAGAGAAACAGATCCTTCAGAAAATCCACTCGCGATTTATTGTAAGTCTCATTGTATGTTTTTTCTCCATTCTTGTGTACCAGTCCAACTCATCGGTCATATTTTTTTTCATAGGTTAGTCTAGCGTACGCTTACGAAACGAAAGATGCACTTTGTTTGGTATTGACGATAATGAACGGTGGTGATTTAAAGTTCCATATTTATAACATGGGAGGTGACCCCGGGTTTGACCTGGACAGGGCCCTGTTCTATTCGGCAGAAGTGGCCCTTGGACTAGAGCACCTACACAAGCAGGGCATTGTTTATAGGGACTTGAAGCCAGAAAATATTTTATTAGACGATCACGGTGAGTACTATACATTTCAGGTATTATTTTATTCTTATTTATTCTCCATATTTGTTTTCTGTCATAGAAATTTTCTAGCTTGAATTTTTAATAAGCATCTCGCTTCTGTTTTATGTGAAAATATGCCTTATAATAGGGGAAAACTCAAATAACGTGGCTGAACACATGGAGTACAGAAATTTTTAACAGCCTTAGCTTGCTTGCAATTATGCTCAAAATAAATTAAAATTTCCTGCATAAATTTGTATCTTGATTGTGAAATTCTTTATTTTTTAAGAAATAGCAATTGGTTTGTTTATATTTGGTTTTTTCATATCATAACTATTGTATTTCTATCGTGCTCCCCTTCCCCCGATCCCATTTGCACCTTCTGATTGTGCCAATATCTTTAGCAAGTTCTGGGCGTTGCATATTAACAGCACTGAACTTGTGTTTGTTCTGTTTGATTAGGTCACGTGAGAATATCCGATTTAGGGTTAGCAGTGGAAATTCCCGAGGGCGAAATGGTTAGAGGACGAGTTGGAACTGTCGGTTATATGGGTAAGATCATTTCTCTGTGTCAAGAATTTTTTGAAACTGTGGAATACTACAGAAAAAAATGCAGAATGCTGCAGTTTGCAAAATCTTAGAAAACTGGGAAATGTTTTTCATATTTTTCAGTTTGTTTTTCTTAATGCGCCAAATTTACTGTACGGTTATTTTAGCATCAGAAAAAGTGTAGAAATAGTCGTACTGCTGAATTTCTGCAGTGAAACATTTCTATAGCTTTAAAAAAAATTTCATTGATATTTTAGAGTTAATTTTCGGCCAAGTCGTTCGATATGTACGCCTAGCCTGTTATTTATTTCTAGCGCCAGAAGTCGTCGACAATGAGAAATATACATTCAGTCCTGATTGGTTCAGCCTAGGGTGTCTCATATACGAAATGATCGAAGGGCAGGCCCCTTTTCGAGCTAGGAAAGAGAAGGTGAAGCGGGAGGAAGTGGACAGACGAGTTAAGGAAGACAAAGAGCAGTATTCTAATAAATTTTCCGAAGAAGCCAAAGCGATCTGTCAAGCTGTGAGCGCTGTTAGCTAGAAATGTTTTCTGCTTGTATTCAGTCGTCACCATTTTAATCGGTTTCATTCTTGATCATTTTTCCAGTTGCTAAAAAAGAACCCAAAAGAGAGGCTCGGTTGTTCGGTCGGCCGACATGGCGCACAGGAGGTCAAACAAAACGAATTTTTCAAAAGCACAAATTGGAAGAGGTTAGAAGCTGGTTTGTGCGACCCACCCTTCATCCCAGATGTAAGTTTGATAAGTCGTTTTTTCTGATGATTTCTATGCAAGTATGAGATCTTAGGAAATTCTGCTAGCAATTCTTAAAAAATATACGCAAATTATGGCACTTTATAAATTCATGATTCCTTAGAAGTTTGGATTTCTCTCTTCAAATCCTAAGTTCAAAATCACAATTTCGCCAATTCACAATTCTACGACAATGTCGATTTTGGTTTTAAAAATCACAATTTGTGGGCCAGTTAAAACTAGATTTGAATTAAATCTTAAAGTAGTGTTAAACTAATCTAAATCATTTTTCTAAGGCTTATTTCTTTGTGTTTGCTTACATAGCCCCATGCTGTATATGCAAAAGACGTGCTTGATATCGAGCAATTCTCGACTGTCAAAGGTGTGAATTTGGACGCCACGGATGCCACATTCTATAGCAAGTTTAACACGGGCAGCGTTTCAATTCCATGGCAAACGGAGGTGAATATATTGAAAGGCCGTAGTCTCTTCACATGGTTATCTGTCTGAAACACAACGAACTTCCCATCTCACTTTTCAGATGATAGAAACGGACTGCTTTAAAGAATTAAATGTCTTCGGACCTCTTAATACACGGAGCCCTGACTTATTAGTTGATCAAGCCCCAGAGGAGGAGGTTAAAGGATGTTTTTTATTTAGAAGACGGGTGAGTGATCTGTTGCTTATTATCGATCTGCGTGAATCACAGTATAAAAATAAAAAATGTGGATCGTAGAACCTCCTATTTCAGCTATGGTCACAGTTTTCCACTTATGGGTCTTCCACAAATTACATTAGGCCTATGCTAACTAACTTTTATAATCCATTAGAGGGAAAGTCCCACTTAAAAAAAGAAGTGGGTTGTTGGAAAAAGAACATGAAAAGTTATAAAATTCATGAAAATTCCAATTTGATTTTAGCCTACCAATCATTAAATAAAATGTCTAGAATACATGGAGTTGGATAGAAATCCCAATTAGGCATCATTTTTAATGACTGTTTCAGTAAAAATGTCCAAATGTACTGGATCATTAAATAGTGCAGGTGCATTAAATTTGTGCAAGCCCTCTGATATGTGCATTTCTGTGCATTTTTAGTTGCTAACACTTTCTATGTCATTCCATTTCATATATTGTATTTTAGCGACGGACCCGTTCCTAGAAACAAGGTTTTTTAAAAAAAGAAAAGAACTTAAAATAAATATAAATCAGATTCTGCAGTAGGATCAAGCGATGGGAGACTGAATAGGAACGCTCCAGTCGCGCGCGCCTGCCACCAGGTGACGGACCGCGAAGATCAAACTGCCATGACAAATCGTCAGTGTACTCCAATGGATACTTTTCAATTGGGATTCCCTCATTTATTCAGTCTGCTAGTACCTGATTGTGCTGCACTTTGACCCCCTTCCTACTGTATTCCCACCAATTTTTATTTTGTGGTCTTTTTTCTTATTCCACATGCACTCATAATTTCTGGTCAACCCTTTCCACACCTACGTCCATCTCTTCCTTCCTCTAGTTGTTGTTGTTGACGATAATGACGTTGTTTTTTTATCGCAAAATGAGCGAATTCTTAATCTGTTTTTATATTTTATTTCGTATTATACTCCCTCGGCCGGAGATTTTTTAATACGCTTTTTATCGGGTGAACTTAACGGGTCAAACCGCACATGAATCGCACATGATCATTGACGTGGTGCCATCTGTGATTATCGTTAAACGTGCTTATATGGGGTAGCTAACAAGGGCAGATCCAAGCCAGGGAGCGTTGGCCCCCCAATATCAATGAGCTTTGTACGTCGGGAAGGGAGGGGGGTGGGTTACTCCCTTACCCGCACTGGTTGTGGAGTCACTTCTCGCCCACAGATGGCTTCTCCAAATCGGTCTGCTGGATCTGAACTTGATAGCTAATCTTAACCAGATTTTAATGAAGTTGACA
Organism: Proteroiulus fuscus; assembly: GCA_034700285.1. NCBI lineage: Eukaryota > Metazoa > Arthropoda > Diplopoda > Julida > Blaniulidae > Proteroiulus > Proteroiulus fuscus. Next base: position 5,134 of record JAQIXP010004462.1, read on the forward strand.
TCCAAAATTACGGCACTTTTAACGATTTTGCAAGGTGGGTCATGTGCTATTTTTTACAATGAGGCTCTGATATGAGTAAAACTAATTCGATTTGCGTTAACTCAGACTTGGAATTTTTAGGAATTTCGATACATCTAACATTTTTATATTGACAATTTTACAATAGAGGAAGTGTGGTTTTTAAAGTATGTAAACATTCCTCATATTGTTAAAGTTATTTTGTTAATTTTTAAATCAAGATACAAAGATTTGGGCCTCTTTCATTTTACGACCGCTTGGGCCATTTGAGGCCCTTATAACCCACAGATTTTTATTATGGCTACATTTTTTGTCTGATTTTGCATGAAACGTACTACTTGCATATCCCCCAGACTTAGGAGTCATTCACACATTAGGCTACACCATTTTTTTTTCTTCTGAATGAATTTCTTCAATAGAATTTGATCGAATGTATCCATTTTTTGATAACTTTGTGTTGCCATCGACCGATTCACTGGGGTACTACCACACGATTTTTTCACTCTCATGTCTAGATTCAAATTAATGTCCCCCTTCAAACATTGAGCAAATAATATAACACAGGATTTTTCTATAGAGAAAGGTGTCACCAAAATAACTACTGGATGGCGCCAGTTAGTTCCTGAGCCTATGCTAAAATGGCGCCATCCACGTATTTTAGAATTTAATGATTTTGTAATTATGGTGTGCCGAAAATGTTAATTTTTTGCCCTTCTCAACTATTGTTTGTTTTTATTTCAAAAAGAACTTGTTTCAAGGTGACACTCCATGAACTGGAATCAGTGCATCACAAATGTAGAAATATCGAAAATACATTGTAATTCTAGTCATTAATGAAAAATGAGATTGTGATTTCAGAAATCACAAAATTGAAACAAATTGTGATTCAATTTCTTGGAACTGTGGTGTATGAAATTACAAAAGTGTTTTATGATTTTAAAAATCTCTATTTTAGGGCCTAGGCCTAATAAACTAATTTGAAAATATTCTAGATTTCTTCTTTAAATAATCTAGCAGGAATCTAGAATATTTTCTGTAAGGATTTGGTACACGAGGATGTAACATTTTTTAAAAAATAAAATCACCCTCCCCCTCATGTAACATTTAACAATATCAGATGCCCACACCTCGTGTTGGCAAATATGTGGGCGACCGTTAGACAAATTAGTGAGAGAGTTTCGATAATTAGAGAAATTCCTTAACAAAATCTTAAGTTTTACTCATATCTGTTGCTGATATTTTTTTTCCCTTCATGTCGATTATTTTCTATCATATAACTGCACAACCCATGACCACTTCTCATTCTGTATTTTTTACTATTTTATCTTTGTTTTTATTCTTCATATTATTTTTTATCGCTGTTCCTCTCTTCGTTTTCGGCACTCTTCTCTACGCCCTCATTTCGTGTTCTGGCATAATGTTTTTATTTTTTTTTTTTTCGTACCCATAATACTACTATTAGCTTCATTACAGTGAAGTGTTGGAGGTGCTCATCCTTGTCTTCATCCGAACTCTTTGCAGCCAATAATGTAAATATTGTAAGATATGTTTTATTTTTCGGTCTTCGTATGTCTGATAGTCATGTAAATGACGTGCCCTCGTGTCTTTATATTATTGCTTGCCCGTACGTACTTTATATTATATCTGTGATTTTTTTTTCTTGTCTTTTTACAACGAACAACGGTTGCATTATCTCAATTCGGACTGGAGTTTCGACTTTTCTGATCGATGTGAATAAAACGGTGACATGTGGCAAGTGAGCTTTGCACAGGTATTTTTAATCGAAATTATTTTGAATTTTTGTAATTATGGCCCTTCTGATTATTTTAGATTATTTAAAAAAAAGAGCTAGATTTAATTTCGTATCTAGTTTATTTGACCCAGAAAAGTTGAAAATTTCGACGTTGAATTCAAATTTGAATCCAAATTGAATTAATCTATCTATTAAATAAAGATTCCTTAAACGATTCAAAATTAAACTAATATGAAATTAATATCATTTCTTTTCTTCGAGAAATCAAGTATTTTCTGTAAGACGGAAAGTCTGAACTTGGGAGTTTTTAGTATATTTTTTCCTACAAGAAATACGAAGGAAATTTTATGATTTTAAAAAAAAAATTATTTAATTTTTTATATCTGCTGGTGATTTTAGTTGTTTTTAAATACTGATCATGAATCTAGGGTCATAATAGCATTACTGCCTGGCAATCCATTCAGTAAAGGGGATATTTTGTCAAATATGAAATTTATAAAGGATTAATTTTACTTAAAAATTAAAAAATAAATTTGTTGAAACTGTGAAATGGCATTATTGGGAATTGAACCCCCTGATCTCCCAAATGGAAGTGGGGTTTATTTATCTTAGAAGACAAAAATTTGCCTGGTAAATCTACAGTTTTTCTGCTTTTTTGGTTTCATAAAAAAAGCAGAAATTCTGCAGTTCACCATGGGTTAACTTTAATTCCCCCTTGCCACATGTCTCGACCTGCTGACCATTGGTCAACTTTCATAAACTCATGTTGAAGTTGCTCAAAGATGTAATCAATTTTTTTGAATTTTTTTTGCAGTAGCTTATCATGTGTCCAATATTGAAGTTACAATTTCACAATCTTAATCGCCGATTTCGGTTAAATTGTTAAAATCCGAGTATCCTTCCCAAAATGTATAACATCGAAAATAGTATACGTAGATGAACTGTTCACTAGTCCATGCTTACTTTTTTTACCAATATGAGATTTTACTTGAAAACTTAAACAATCACGCACGAATCGTTTCGATTTTCAAGATTTTTGGCCACAAAAATCCATGCTGGCTAAACCTTGCCCGTTGGAACATCCTATAGTCAGTTCCAACAAGTTCGATTCCTCGGCTGACCACCCAGCGGCAGTTTTTATGGAAGGCAACTACAAGCGATCATAAAAAACTGCCTCTAGAGGGCCCACCGAGGTCTCAAAGTGTTGAAACCGACTAAGAGACACGCTTTACATGGTTTAAATTAATCAATCACGTGTTGAATAATATTTTGAAAACTTTTTATAATTCGAAAAGTGAAATTTGCTTAGCCGCCATATTATGTGTCGCGTAATCCCTTGCCATTGTTCATTCGTATGTTTTGTACCGCTTTTATATTTTCGGTTTTTTTTTCTAATTATTTAAAAGCAGTCCTGAGTGTTTTCTACTTGACATTTGGCTTATAATTGAGACTTTGAGAAGTACCTGTTCTTTTGATTCGTGATGTATTTATGCAACGTGAGATGCGTACGCATGTGACTGTGATGTTCTGTCCGTTATTTTTTATTTTTGTTGGAAATTCAACCATGTCGCAGGTAATGAATGATAAATCGCATTTAATATTTTACTTCGCCCATGAAAATTCACCGTATATGCTTTTCGGAGGTTCGCACTTGTTTAGTTAGCAGTCCTTCACGGTATGCGTTTACGAAGTGTTTAGGGTGTGTTTAACAAGTGTTTAGGATCTAAACTCGTAGACCTTGTTCTGTGTGAATTCATATTGCCACATTTAACTGTTTTTAAAGTGTCAGTTTCAAATGGGAAGCAACGCAGGCCTGCATTGAATATTAGTGAATGTGTGGTGCGAGTCCGAACGGAAAATCTGCTTCGTTTTAGAAAATATGTATGAATTGTGTCCAAATTTTGAGCTTAAATGTTTGGTTCTGCATTCATTCAAGTGCGAATACATTTTTTTTTTAGAAGTTTCGCCTGCATTTTTACAATGTGGGAGATCACACTCCGGACAATATCGAAGCCTGGATAATTGTGCTTTTTTTTTTTTTTGTCCAACCATAGAACTATTGAGATTTTAGTGCCATGCACTTCCATGTTCATTGTCACGTGATTAAATGTTGATAATGTAACTGTGTGTTATGTCTTAGTCCACCCCACGTCCAAAAACTCCGATGAGCCGCTTATTCAAGCTGTAGCCGCGCAGTGGTTATGTGCTAAACTTAAGTTTATTGCTATCTGCTTAAAACATAATGTGTGCAAAGGTTCTTGTTTTTAATTTCGGGACAAGTGCTCTCATCTCATTCATTGCCACGAAAATTGTCAATCTGATCATTCTGATTCGGCTCACCAATCCATACTTAAACTCTTGTTTTATTTATTTTTTTTTAGTCTCTAATGTGTATTTGTTGCAAATTTAAGATAAAAATGAGAATGCATTTGAATGATAAGTATCTGTGATGGATTTCTAAGGGATGGAAGCCATTTTTTTAAAATAATTATTATTCTTGTCAGAGTAAAGTCAATTTTCCTGAAGATTGGCACTGAAATTATATGAGCAACTTTAGTAGGATTGCAGTTTAATAACTTAATTGTTAGAATTAATTGTGTATTGTATTTGAAATCAGGCTTCAGCTCAACTTTACGTACAGTCACTGATTTGTTCGAAAGTAATATAACATGCATTGAGTGGTAGGGTTTCTTTATTGTAATCTTATGCATTTATTATGTGAGGGATTGAAATTGTAAGGATCATTATTTTGAGTATCATGATACTTACTATCTGAATATTAAAATGATGGGGTCACAGATATCCTATATTTCCTGCATTTTTCTTTAGGTTTCAATATTTTGGCAAATTTTCCTATAGTTTAATTAATACGTTTTTATTAATTGTATGCCATTATTCAATAACTTCAATACTTAAGGCTTTAATGCATAAATTAAAAATTGGGGCCAATTTTTTGTTTGTTTTTGAGAGTTGAATATTATTCACCCTGTTTGGGATCTTTGCCTAAACTGGAAACTTCTTCATTAGACAGGGGTAGTTTTATGTGGCATTATTTCATTCATTAATTTCATAATTTTCTTAATTTGTAAGGGTTTTCATTAAATGCAATACGGTAATGTGGATAATTTGGAAAAAAAAATTATCCGATCAAATTTTTATTGAAACAGAAAATACCTAGGATATTCGTAGTATTCTTTTGGGAAGTAAAAATCCCTGTAGCATTTTTTACCAAAATATAGGATTTAAATTTTGATTTTTGTAATCAACACCCTTCTTCTTCCTCCATGTCAACACCTAACACTAATCCTATTTAATAGCCTACTGTACGTGCTGAGATTTATGCTACTGAATTTCTGAACTTTGGAACGCTGAATCAACAGTAAATAATTATTTGCCTTCAAGAAAGTAGATTAAGATTGTTATTTCAAAATCTTGAAATCAATTTCATTTTCATGATTATTTTTCAATGTACTAAAAATGCACAGGTAGACAAAGACTTAGGGGGGGCCTACTATAGGCCTAACAGGCTTATTTCTGTAGAATTTAATTTCAAAATACCAGTTGTTTTTTAACCATTATTTATTTAAGTTTAATTTAGGTGTTGCTACGTGCCTTACTCGAAACCCATTGGGACTAGACTGGTGTCAAAGGTCAATGAAAACATTCGAGTGGACTACGTGACCCTGGTCTCGTGTACCGTTCGGCACCCTTCGGCATTTGTTCGACTCGGTTCCTCTCGGTTCGTATAAAAGCGAAAGCAAATTCGAATCCAGCATCATTGTTAGTGAAACTGTCGTTGTGAAAAGATCTGTTAACGCGTTTGTCAACACTTTTTAATCATGTCGGAAAACGATAATTCAACACAACCTATGGCAGAACAGGTAAAGTTTATTCCTGTAATTAATTACTGGTATTAATGTTACCCCAAATTGGAGGAAATATTAGTTTTTGCGTGTAGCGGATTGCGTGTTTGCTACAATGCGTAAGTATCCAGCATCCCGCCATGTCAAAAAATGTGATTCATAGGAATGGGAGCAACTCACTTTACTTATAATATTTATGCTTATTGAGGGAATTTATGAAATACTTTGACCAAAAGATTTTAAATTTCGCCAAGTTTTAATACATGCAGTAAAAACGTCGTATATTAATAACGGTGTATATTATAAGTAATTAAGTTTGCGATGTAGAGCGAAAAATGCGCTAGGCATAAATTATATCGATGGCTTAATTCAGAAGTGACGTAATAGCCAAAAGTTCGGTACTTTTGAGATGATAGTGTTATTATGGAAAAAAGATATAACTTGGGAATAATTCGCTAGTTTGACTTTGATTCGCTACTTGTCTTGAAATAAAAATCCAGGTCTCGGGAAATGTTGAAAAGGTAAACTAACGAATGGTACTTATATTCACTACTTCTAACTTTTAGGAATGGCAGCTTGTTGGATATTCGCTACTGCTCACTTATGTAACTTTAACAATTTTTGGTTAAATTAATTTGTGTAACCCTATAGGGACACCTCCAGGATCACAATAGGCGTGTTTTAGCGTTATTACCTTGTCATACGCTGTAGTTATTCAGTTTACAAGTAGTTCTTAACTCTATCA
>JAQIXP010004463.1:0-11512 GCA_034700285.1 Proteroiulus fuscus
GAATGCATCAAGTTTTAGTAAATTTAATTGTCCTTCATAAAAAATCAAACCCCGTCAATTTATGTTTAGCCATTACTAATTAATTTGTATCGGTAATTAACATGGAGATTCCCATAGGAGCATGCATTTTTTAAAAGTGTGGACAGCCCCCTTAAATTAAAATTAAAAAACCTTAACAAGACATTAAGACCGTCGAAATGTTTATCATTTATAAATTATATATATATAGCACATATTAACTTTCACTTTGACAAATGAATTTCTTTTGTTCCTTTCCACTATTTTTATGCAATAACACAATTCGCTTCCTCAACTATAGTTATATTTCAATTTGAGTTTTTACTTACATTATTTTATGACTTCAAAAACGCTCCAGTTGTTTTTGAAAAAAAATTCTTACAAGTAGTTTAGGTCCAGAATCAACAGCCACATGTTCACACGGCAACTTCAAAACAACAACTGGCGTTTGCGCTTAATTTTGATTGCAAAGGGGGGTAAAAGACCAACGGTCAAAAAGAAAAATGGTTTGGACCTTATTCAAACACACAATTGCTCCTTTCTTATCTATACCCAGTTGACCCCGACGAGCTAATTGACCCCCTTCATGAATCGTTTCAATCTGTTGCCAATAAAAATGTTACTAGTATACAGGGTGCCTAAACATTTTCTTTTTCTGCGAACGTATACGATCGAGGGTAATTCAATAATTATATTATGAAAGTAAATTATGTTTTACCTTTATTAATATAACACGAAATATACCTTATATATGACGACCTGGTCATTTCCATGAAAATTTTCTCATGTGAGTATTTTTAGTTTTCGGTAAAAAGTCATTTGAAATTGAGTCTTAACGATTAACTAAAGAGCTCAGGGTTCCCACAAATTTTTACCAGTTGATTTCCCTGACTTTCCCTGACTAAATTCAAAAACAGTGGCAAAGAAATACAAGGGGAGTAGGCCTATACCATTATTAAATCTATAAGCAATCCAATAATAAGAACCGGCATGTGGATGTATAAATGCATCCATATGGAGTAGCATTTATCACCTCATTTTTCACAATTATTCTATACCATTCTTTGGGTTTCTTTCGTTGTAATTTCATTTTGTTCAGCTATTTTCCTGACTTTCCCTGACCATTTCCCATTTCCCTTACCTTCCCTGACTTTCCAAGTGAGTGGGAGCCCTGGAGCTTTATGGCCTATTTTGGCCTGCATGCAGCCTATATGTAGGCCTATGCTGTATGCCAGAAAACAAAATTCCAATGTGATCGTAGGTAACAAATTTTTCTGCATTAATTTCCAGGAATACTGGCAATTCCTTTCCCGGCCAAATCCCCCCCCTCCTCCCTACTGCTATTTTCTGGATCCGTCACTGCTGGTAGTGTCAGACAAATTGTAATTCCTTACAGCTGTAAGGCCTGAGGTAGGTCGGTGGTTACATAGCTAAAATGCATTTGTGGCAAATTGGAGGTTGTCGACCACTGGTCTAACTGATTAAACAATGCATAGGCCTTGTTCAAATAAAACAGTTTATCAGAAGAACAACAATTGGAATAGGTCGGTTTATATATACTCTTAACAATAATTCACTTTAAATATATATGGACTCCATTAAAGTTTCTCTATTTGAACACCTTACCGGAAATAGTGAAGAAAAGGTGAGATTAATATTGGTCAGCTGGCAAAAGGAGGAGGGGGGGTTAAACGCTATATGTAGTAAGGAATAGGTTACTATTTTTACAGACCCAAGAAAGATAGTTCTGAATTAACCGAATGTTGTTTCTTTCATGGGTTAATATAAATTACTTTGGAAGTTAAAATCGTGTCATCTGTTGAGCAGCTAAGTAACTAAGAAATTTAACCTATACATGTATATGAGTAGACCTATATGGTTTATTAAGAATGGCGTGAACAAAATGGCCACATGCAGTGCATGCTATATATGATATGAAGTTTAAAATCGTGCTAAACCCTATAAACGTCAACAACAGCCATGGCCAAGAGATAAATTTCTCATAAATATTGAACAGTCTAAAGCTTTTTGGGATTAACTAGGCCTATATATGATGTCCATTCACATGCACGTAAATAAGGTTGCATGAATGTATCCAATTTTATCTGTTATATGTTTGGAACTTATCACATTTTATAACTTGTGGCCAATTAAATGATGCTTGGTCATTGGTAATTCTTGGGTTATATATAAGTCAGCCATGGACAGATCATGACATGATCAAATTGGCATAGGAAGAAATTAATTTGAATCAGGAAATTTTGAATAGGCTATATGCACTTGTATCATTTAAAATAATAATAAAAATCCAACACTTCTTAAGTTCTTGTTGTGCATTTGTATTTGAAATATAAGGAATACTTTATAGTGAAAAATACATTACATGTGCAACATCTTTTACATACTGATACAAGTTTAGTCCAAATATACCTCATCCCTTGCTAACATCATTCATATTCACAATTAGGGGTATAAACTTATTATCCTATAAAAGTATAATCGGTATCCGTGCTGGTGCGGATCCTTTTCAGCCCCCCCCCCCTTCCCCCCCCCCCTTTCATGCTTTAATCTGCGCCTGCTAATATATCTTACAATTGAAACATTATCCAGAATAACATTTATGGCCAAATTCCATTTAGGATTTATATAATTCTATAAATTTTTGCAATATCCTTTTTTAGCCGATGGTTGCACTAATAACCAAAGCTGAGCATGCCATTTTTATATAATAGAACAGATACATACTGGATACGCTTGTATATGGTTTCATATTAAAGCTGCATCATGACATATAAGGGATAAAAAAGATAATTAATAAAGTCCATCATTCATTTTTTTGCGTGATTGAACGCGATTATAGATATACTTTTAATATAAATGGTGGACTGCAGAAAAAATGGATTTTCAATGTTATTTTTTTCTTTTTATAGATGGACGTTTATATAAGGCCATGATGTGCATGGAGAGTTAAAAGGGACATCTATAGATGGGTTGGGGGTATTTATTGAAAGACAAGAGGGGTTAATATGGATCGTCTTTTCTGTTGCTTCAAATTGAATTAATATAAAAAGTCGTCGATGGGGACATCCACATGTAGTACACACATAATGGTTGGATGGACGACAATCCCATGGTTTTAAGCCGTCGAGCGATTGGCATTAAGCTGCTTATCGGCACGAAACGATGCAGTTTTGGGGATATTGTGGGACCCTATACATGATATTCAGTTTACGAAGTAAAAAGTTATGATGGCAGAATAAAAAATAAAAAATAGAAACCTTAATATGACGTAATTTGGTTGCAGGAGGAAAGTATAGGAGTCTAAGTTCCTCCCTGCCAACTCCCTCCACCCCCCTAGCTCCATCCAAGAACCAGACATTTTTCTCAACATAATGCAGAAATATGACCGCCAGGGTAGGCAATTTATAGAGCACCTTATCCTCCCCACTCCATTTTAGTAAGTTTTTTAAAATTATACCACGAGCTGGGAAACCTCATTTCACCTCAGTTCACCCTCAGATAGACCTCAAAGCGCCCTCTGAGATCAACAAAGCAAAACAAAATCATTAAGGAAAATAAGTGTCACCGTGACAACATGAGACGCGTGTTGGGAGTGTGCAGTGCCCCATAGATTTTTGTTTTGCTTTGTTGTTCCCAGATGGCGCCCCCAGTATTCCCAGTATACGCTTGCAGAAAGATGCTGATTTCATTTATGGATTGCCCCTAAATAGGTAATTATTTTATACTGATATAGGCTTCAAATGTATAGGTGGTGCTGGCACCTGATGAGAGAATTATCCATAAAGGTCTGTTCGTTTTGGACCCTTGGACCTTGGTGAACTGCTTTGAGGGCTTTCAAAGGGAATTTACCACTTTTGGAATTTCATATCAATAGAAACCGCGCCACTTTCCGGCATAATTTGGCACTGTTTGGGGGATTCTAACGTGTTATAGTAGAAACAGTGAAGCTGCACAATTTTACTGGCTTTGTCAATGGGTATAGTATTGCAACATACATTGAAGCTAAATTCTTGACTGGATTTAATGTGCTTATCTAAAGTTAAAAAGTTAAAAAATCCTCTCAAAAATGTCTATAAAGGTGCTGCACATATATATACGTATTACAGAATTCATCTATTTACTCTTTAGAAAGAAAAGTTGAACATAGCTTTATAAGCTCCTGTCTGTATAATAGCCACGAGAGTGGTCAAGCTGATTCTTAACACATGAATCCTAAACCCGATTATAAGTTCAAATTCTGACTGGCCTGCAGAGCAGCAGGAGGACGAAGATAAAATATTGTTCAAATGTGCCGAATTTTGAATGAAGTTTATTCAATCGAGTTTTTTTAAGAATGAATCGGTTTATATTTTATTCATTCACCGAGCTTGCTTATTTTCTTTGCACGAATTATATATACTAGCTGTGTACGTGAAAGTGCAAAATTACGAAGAAAGATCAAAATTCCATATCCCTTTTTCCTTGGACTGAAATTCCGAATTTGCTGAGAGAGCAGATTCTTAGGGTATACTTTTCTCTCAGCGGCCAATCAGAACACAGGATTTAAAATTTGGAATTTCGGTCCATGGGAAAACAATTTTAGAATTTCTGTCTTTTTTTCCTAATTCTGCACTCATGACACGGATATATTCGACCCCTCGCTAGGGGGAGACAGTATAACATGTTAGAATCCCAAAAACATTGTCAAACTTTACAGATTTTGAAAATATATTTTAAAAATCTGCCATATTAGTGCTTTTATAAATGCCTACTTTTCATACTAATAACAGAATCCAAATCACTTGAAAATGAATAACTTACAATCCTCTTCTACTACCAGTTTTATATGTAACGTTTATATTTTTTCCAGCAATTTTTATAAAGTTTTTAATTTTATTTGGCAAAAGATAAATTGGAAAGTCGTATATATTTCTGAAATTCCATCAATTAGTTTAGCAATGTTTTTATTTTACGTTTTGCTGTTATTTGTTAGATAAATTGAATTTAAATAACATTGCAACGATAAATAATAATAATTATAATTGTTTCATTTATTGAAAAATTATTTTAAATAATTAATCGATTTAATCATGACACAGGAAAATACTTTGTAATCAAACTAAATAAATAAGTAAAAACAAAACTAACCCATTTCCTACGCATGCTCATTGAGAATTCATAAAATCAGCGATGCTATTCAAGTTTGAATTTCTACGGAATCTCATGTGCCACATTCCGCGGTGAAATAAAACAACAACAGAGATTTGTTTGAATTCAGGATATTTAAAGATTATGATTAAAATTAATGTCGTAACAATTATCATTATAATTAACTATACACTCGGGAAATCATAAAATAATTAAATACCATCCAAAATTAAGTCTAAATTCAAAACCTGTTCTCAAGAAAATTAGTGGAAACCTCCATTGTTACATTTATAGGCACACGTACGGGATTCCGTTCTGTGAGAAAATGACACTTGCACATTTAAAGAAAATTTAAATCATAATTATAAGATACTTTCTACTCACCAAAAAGCCAATATAACATAAATTGTTCTGGAAAACAATACTCAAAATAAATGCAGAGTTCAATATTAATCGGCCAAATCATTATAAATGTAATGCCTGTCTCGTTGCCACTGTTCCTTGCTATTAGCATAGCCTACGTTTAATATTTGAATGCAGTATCACTTATCCGAATAGGACACATTCGAAGTATTTATTTACTTACATAAAGCTCAAATGAAGGGTTCACTTATCTAACAATACGATAAAATAAATTTTTAATGGATAACATGAATAAAACTCAATTAAATCTGGGTTATTACAAAATATATGTACGGATGAACAACGACCCGCGAAACAACTATATGTTACGGAATCTCCTAGCGCCCTTACATGTTCGATGACATTGCCGCAAACAAGGGAGGAAAAATATAAAAGTTATGAAATACAAAAAGCTACCTATGAATATAAAGAAGAAGTTTCATCTGGCATCCTGAATAGTAAAATATAAAGTAATTTAGAGTATTTCTAAACGAAAAGAGAAATTTTCAAACGAGTTCTTTGAAAGGCCATTTCACAGCGGCCAATGCCGGCTATCCCTGCACCAACAGAAAATAGTACCAAAAATTAAGGTGATTGAAAATTTATAAGGCGCCATGCTATCCCTTTTTTAGCGAAATTGACAATAAACCAAACGAAACCACGCTTAAATTATCTACTTCTTTAGCAATAACACTTGAAATTTACAAATTGTACTCCGGATCAACGTCCGAATTCAATTCTTCCGCCTTGTAAAGCGCGTGAACCGTTCAGTGGTCTGATCGTTCTTTGGCTCTACTGCAGTTTATGAGACAAATATTGGCGTAAAAACGGAAGAAATTTTATTCCACGGCCAAAATAATTACGACGGGAATTCTCCGTAGGATTTGCAATGGTTTCTGCTGAGAAAAATTGCGATGAATACAAAAGTGGACGTCGATCTCGGGAATCGAGCCCCAATGGATTGTCAGACGATGGCAGCGCCGCTGACGACATTGATACTGAGCATGACGGCAAGTACTGTTGTTTTCAGCGTATAGTGCTGCACATGAAACTTTGTTAGTCGAAGTAAAAAGTAATTTAAATTGCTTTTGCCGATCATAAAATTAATTTTGAGCTCAATGAATACGTTTTCAGACCATGGAATGAGAGTTGGAAGCGATTACCAAGCAGTTATTCCTGAAATACTAAATGTTGCTGGTATGTACGGAGGCCTTCGCCACTTTTCCCCCCACTCCTTGTTTATTCAACTTACACGAAATTTTCAAATTAAAAACTATGACTAGTCATCTCACTATTTGTGTTATAAAAGAATTTGTTTTTTTGTTCTAGATCGCTATCCTGAGTGCCTTCCAGAAAAAGCTTTATTGGTGTGGTCGCCTAGCCCAGAAATCACAGAAATAAAATGTAGGGACGCGATTTTGGGACACTCCTGTACAGTAACATTTTTCTAGTTTTTGTAGTACGTCCATCAATAAATTTTATTTATTTAGTGGACGAATTTGTGTCCACTTCCAAAGAAAAATATGGATACAATGCTGAGCAGGTATTTTAGTTTGTTTTAAATTTTTTTTTTTTAATTCATCATTTTTTTATTTTATTTGTAATTATTGCTTATTATGTAATTTGTTTTTTTTCTAGGCTCTTGGAATGCTATTTTGGCATAAACATGATTTGGAAAGGGCCTTTTCAGATTTGCCCAATTTTACACCCTTTCCCGATGAATGGACGGTGGAAGACAAAGTCTTGTTTGAACAAGCTTTTCAGTTTCATGGAAAAAGTTTTCATCGTATTAGACAAATGGTTTGTATAAAACTTACTACGATACCAAAATATTTTACCTTATCATTAAAAAAAATATAATATTTTTTTTTAACTTAACAAAACAAAAAAAGCTAAAAGAAAATTAAATTCTGTACTTCAGCTTTTGGTGGAACGTCCATTTTAAATCACATGATGTTTTAAGTGGGGGTTGGGGGGTTTCCATAAAACTCTTCAAAACTGATGTAGTGGAACAATCTTAGATAAATGTTCTACTTTTTTATGGCAATGATATATATTTAAATTTAAAATCATGTTAACTGGTTCTCAGCACAATCAACATACAGTGTTTACCAGAAAGTCAAAGCTCAAATGTATGACTTTAATTGACTATTTTCACACCAAAAAGTATTGCATTTTTATTACTCGGAGAAAATTTTTTTAAATATTTTGATTTTAGACTGAACTTTAATGGAATCAGTTTTAGGCCTTCGTGATCTTTCAAATATACACGATGCAAACATTCCTTAAGAATCTGAATAGTTTTCAACTCAAATATTAGAAACTTATGATAAGAAAATATATATACTTCCTAATAATCTATATAGATTATTTATGATTTTGTTATTACCTGAGACAAAGTAGGATTTTACTTGGCTTATATAATGAATTGCCAAGATTTTCGAAAAGATCTAATAGGTGGAATTTTCACATTTTTAAAAAAAAAAAAAAAAAACTTTTTTTCATTTGACAAAAATTATATGTGGTGGAGATACCCATTCGTAGCTAACGCTTGTAAAATCCATATTATCTGTGTAGTAATATGACAGTATAGGCTTATGGTCATGCACCTTTCTCCCTTCTGAACCACGTTGCATGGATGTGTGTTATGTTTTTAAAATGGAGTAAGAAAAGGAAGGGGGCTAAATCCCCCAATTGTTAAAGAAATTAATAAAAAAAGTTCAGTGTGAAAGCTAAGGTCCTTACATTCATTTTGACACCAAGTTTGTCACTGTATAACTTGTAGTTACAAAGGAGTAAGGAAAGTTATTCATAAAAATGTCAGAGAGCAATAATATATTATAATAGTTAGATAGGTCTGCAATGTGTGTAAAATGGATGAAAAAAGAGTAAACCTTCACCTAAATAAATCTAAGTTCATCTAATTTAAATTCAAAATGGCCTTTTTTATGTATTTAATTATGTAACAATATATTCATATGCAGAAATAATAATTATGCAGAAAATTAATAAATTACTCGTATTTCACTTATTTAAAAACAACATCCTATTTTAAGAAATGGTAATGGAAGTTTACATGAACTGCTTCAGCACTTTAAATGTATTTAACCAGACCAGGGTAAGACAGTTGGCTACTGGTAAATAGAAAACTAATAATATTGTGCCCACTGGTGATAGACAGTTTATGCTATTGTGACCATGAAATTCAGTTATCAGTTGTTTGCAGCAATTTTGAACAAAATTAATGCAAATAGGCTCAAACTGCATAAGGAAATAGCGAATCTCCGGATTAGCAGATTTTCTAAATTCATTTTTAAAGAATTTCGGCAAGAAAAAATTTGATGCATACAAATTTTTTTTCATTTCTTTTTAGCTTCCTGATAAATCCATATCTAGTTTAGTAAAATATTATTACTCGTGGAAAAAAACCCGTTGCCGAACTAGCGTCATGGATCGACAGGCCAGAAAGCGTGCCAATCAACGTGACGAAGGAAGGTCGGCTTGGTTTGTACTTATTTGTGGATTATGTTTAGTAAAATTTTAAATCCTAGGATATAGCAAATTTCCAAGAAAAGCAGAATACTTGAAATGATTTATATGCAGTTTTTTTAATTGTAGTGAAGTTGGATCGGATGATGGTTCCAACAGTGATAGTGAATGTGACGCCAATAAAGAACAAGTAAGTTTGAAAGTTTCAATTTAAAGAAATTTTTTTTTTCTCTAGTAATGTGCTTTTTTTCCCTTATAAATTTTTAGAAGGAAGGTCAAGGTGGTGCAAAAATACCATGTGCAAATTGTGCTGCTTCAACGTCACAGGGCCAATCCACTCCAAAGGGAAATCTTTGTCCAGGATGCTATCAGTATTGGAGGTAAATTACAAAAGTGTAATAACATTAAGATTGTTTGGAGTTGTTATAAGCCCCTCACTAATGAATGATTTTAATAAGACGCACTGGTACGATGAAGCCTACGAGTGGCCCCACCAAGAAGCAGGATCTTAAGGACCGGCACAATCCAATCAAAAGCAAACGAAAGCCACCTCGTGGCATGTACCTGAGCCACGAAGACTTGAAAACAATTGCACTAGGCCCTCCTGGCCAAGGAGATGCCGTCTTAAAAAGCATGGATTCTGAAGTGGTTGCTCTTAAGCGACAGGTAAATCTTCAAAACAGGAAATTTTTACCACTAATATTTATATTTTCCTAACTGCAGTTTTTAATCTTACAAAAAAACTAATGAAAGGTTCAGAATAGCAAGCAAATTATTAGCGCCTTAAAACACAAGACGGGCGGTGGAATCGACAATTTCAGACCATCGGAGGTCAGTGCAAACGTAATTTATGGACGATCCCTAATTCAGGAATGTATGGCAAATGTACATTTTCTTTATTGTCCGACAGAGCTCAACGAGAATGAACGCTCGCTGGACCAATGACGAGTTGTTACTGGCCGTTCAGGGCGTGCGCAAATATGGAAAAGACTTTAAAGCCATAGCAGAATTGATCGGCAATAAAACTGAAGCACATATCAAGAGCTTTTTCATCAATTATCGTAGACGATACAACTTGGACGGGATCTTGCAGGAATATGAGGCTGAAAATGGACCGATCATAGACGACGACAAAGACGAAAAAGTGAGAATCTAGCAATTTTATTTTGTATTGAGATGGGACATTCTAGAATTAAGGGGTCCTGTTTTTTAGATGGACATTGATATTTCGCCTTCAAATTCGGCCTCAAACAGCAACAGCGGGACTTCGACCCCAGTTTCCAAAACCTTCCTGTCAGCTTCTAGCACATTGAACAACAATAATACCTCAACGAATAGTAGTAGTAACAGCAACACTAGCAATCTGCCATCAACAATGAGTTCCAGTGTGCCTCCACCGCTACTAAAACCCGTCCAAAGCCCCAGTATAATGAACAGACCCCCACCGCCTTTACAACAGCAACAAGCTACTGCGACTAGGTGAGACAAAACCTACAGTAACTTCTCTAAAAAGCACACTCTCCCTTCGTTGAGCATGCAAGACTAGCTGCCTGCAATTCAGCATGCCACTCTTAGTTTCTTACAAATCAGAATTCTGATTAATCTGCATTTATAATTCTGAACTGGAGACTGCATTTTGCAATACATTTAGTTTGTTCCAAATAAATACGATGCAATAGCGGCCATTCAATCCTGAGGAGTTTCTCCAGGACCCAATTTGATATTGTTGCTCAAATTCTAGTTTTAAGTTATCGATGAATGAACATTTCATTTTTTTTATGTAGTTTTGTCTTTATTCTATATCAACTACCAGGCTGAATTACAATTTTGTAATTTTGATTCATGTTTGACCAAAATAAACTAGTTTTTTTTGTATAAAAAAAATCTGTATGACAAATATTTACATGTTGACATTTTGGCTATTAGAGATCCACCCCATATTTTGGAAGAGGGCTGTCCATAAATGACGTTTAGAGAAAGGACCCACCCCTATTGTTGAAGTCATCTTTTTAAATTTTCCAATTTTCGTGAACGTTCGCAACGTTTATTAAATTTTCACATTTTGATAGGGATAATCCCAATTAAATAATAAGTATAAAATGGAGTAGCTAGTTATAAATGCATAGACTGAATTTTAACGGCACTTCACTTACTAAAATTATGTCAACTCGGTGACAGAGGAATCCCCCCCACCCACGTGACACCTTATTAGTCAACTTTTGGCAATATAACCCACCCACCTAACTACAAACGCCATTTATGGACAGCCCCAAGAACCATTTTTGGTTTCTAGTTATTGAGTAGCAGAAAATAAAACTTATAGTTTTTTAATTTGATTTAGAACTAAAAAAAATGACTTTATAATTTGTAATTTTTTTTTAAGGGGGCTGTCCACACTTTTAAAAAATGCATGCTTCTATGGGAATCTCCATGTTAACTAACGGTACATATTAAT
>JAQIXP010004464.1:0-11510 GCA_034700285.1 Proteroiulus fuscus
TCAGTTTGAAGAAAACGAATTTAACATTGAAATCCCCATAGGCAAATGCTGTTAAAAGTGTGGACAGCCCCCTTAAAGGGAAAGTCCCACTTTGTAACAAGTGATGTCCAAATTGTTCACATTTGCTAGATATGAATGGCTGTGGCAATAATAATTAATTAGAACAGAATTTCCATATTAAAGAAATTATCGATTGCTTAATTCACAAGCAGCGAATAAGCCAAAAGCTGCTTTTGAGATAATAGCGGTTTTTTTTTGGAAAAATGGTATAACTAACTTGGAAATAAAAAATGTTAAAAGGCTGAAATTTGTTGAACAGATAAAACAATATTATTTATAGAGAATGTGCTAATTTTTTGTAAAATAAGTACATTAGTAAATTAAGTCATTTGAGAAATAAAAGGCGTAAAAATGCATATTCGCTAGTTTGACTTTGATTAATTTTTGCAGGAAAGCGAAATAAATTAAGTGTGAAGTAGCGAATGTGCACATTTATTAGTTTGCCTACTGAATAAAAAGAATGCAAAAAAATGAGCAAAAATTTCCAGTATTTTATTATAAATCCAGGTCTCGAGAAATTTGTAAAAGATAAACTAACGAATGGTACCATTCACTGTACTTGTAACTTTTAGGAATGATACCTTGCTAGTCACTTCTGTAACTTTAACAAGTATTGGTTAAATTAATTTCTGTAACTTTAGATTCATTATAGGGACACTTCCAGGATCACAATGGTACAATCATCTCATTTTTTGACAAATTGGCTTATTCCATACTTTTGAATTAAGCCATCGTTATGAAGTTTGGCAAATACATGTTAGGCGCCATTTTTCCATCTAGGTTTCAGCAGACACGAAAGTTAGTGGCGCCCTCTGCTCTAGGACATGCGTGTCTATAAAGTGCTTTTTCAAACATTGTGGATATATTTAGTAAATGGATTTAAACAAAAAAGTCAAATTTTTTGTATTGAACCAGGTTCTATGACAGCGCCACTTCAAGGTGCAGTGGTCACCTTGTGAATCTTGATTTGTTTTCATTAAATGATCCCTTTGAAGTATAGGCCTAGGCACATTCATCGTCACTGCCAATGGTAAGGCACATAGACATATGTCTATATATATATGTTTATGGTAAGGCAGTATGGTCTAAAAGTCATCATGCAAGTGCAAGACCTTCAAACTATGTGGTGCTAGCAGTCAAAAATCCAGGGGTTAATGACCTCGCACCGTGTCAATAAGGTTGCTATAACATTAAGATACGAGAGATAATTTCGTTACAATTTGAGGGCTCGTAACTTGAAATCATCAAATAAATTCGCGAATTTTAACTTAGATGGCGCTCACGTGCAACATTCAGAAGCATATAGCCAATCCAATAAACACTGGTGGAGGCTAATATCCAAATCTTACATATTTTGACCAAAATTTACAAAACATTGTCAAAACCCTATTGGGCTCCAATGTTAAGATGCCAACAAAATCTGCTTTCAAGCTGGACCACAGTACCAGTATACTGTTGTTGTGTAAATGCATTACTGGGCTATATGGTTTAAAATGAGATTACGTAGTGGCACGTATATGCCAACGCCCATGAGAACGCTAATTAATTTAATTTGCAGTATTTTAAATTTTGTTCAATGTAACAAGTTTTGAATCAATGTTTGTGCAACAAGAGGGCAGGAACACCCAATTAGTTACTCTGTATATATTTGTGCAAAAGGTCAATTATGGAAATTTCTATATTGCCATAACCAAACATTTGAGTTTATTCACTTGGTTGGATGTCATTTTTCGTTACATTGTAATGAGTAATGCATGCAGAAGATGATTCATGGAAGTTCAAGTAAAGTTCAAACTGGCCAATGTTTTGCATGATTGTGCATTTGCAAAAGGCTTTTGTCACGAATTCATTATTTCTTTGACCTGGGCGACCTTTTCAGCACGCCAAGAATTGTTTGAATCAATATATCCTAATGATAGGAATATATGAACATCAGAATTGCATCTATTGTTAAGAGAAGATAAGTTTTCCCATTGGAATACTGGTTTTCTATTGGGAAAAATTGCCTTCTTTTATGTGGCAACAGATTATTAATTTAGCTACTTTGGCCAGGTTTTTAGGAGGAATCTGACTAGCGTGGAATTTTATTAAAAGTACTGATGAACCCTTGTTCAACAAAAAAGTGAATTTGAGTATTCAAGTAGACCAAACCGGCAGAATAGCAGATTGGTTCCTCAACAGTTCACTCTTTCGTTGAATAGTATTCATGCCAGTTAATATGTTTTACAATTATTATTACCTCATCATTTTTGAAACGTTACGTACAAATTAAGTGTTAGCATTGGCTTTCGTTTATTAACTCCATTTCTCTGTAAAGGCTAAACCCTGTTCAACAAAAGAGTGAACTTGATTGTATGATTGGACCAATTTCAGAAAGAATTTTGATTTTAATTATAGTGACGTCAGGACCATTTTAGCAAACCCACCTATTATGCAATAATCAAACAGAAGTAATGCTGAAATCTTAGATCCTTTCCAGTTCACTCTTTCTTTGAACAGGGTATTTGCCTCTTGATATGGTTTACAATGACGTCACCGGATTTAAAATTTGCACATAAAATTTTACCTTATCCAATATGGCTTTTTCGTTGAGTTACTCCATTTCTCTGATTATGTGCCTTGTTCAAGAAAAGAGTGAACTTGAGACTTCAAATGGGCCAATCAGACTGTATAGTGCCTGATTTTGATTAGTAATGTCTAGTAAGCAATAATCATAGGAGTAACTAACTATTGATTAAGATGTATTGGTGGCCTGTATTGCGCCTCCTGGTAGATGTTTTTATCACCCCAATTTACTCCTAAACCTGACGCCAGGGGCGCTGTTTGTTGCCACTACCCTGCCACCTGCAGTAAAAACTAAAGCCCCAGATTTTGTTGTTTTGGATTTTAGCAAATAGGCTTGTACCATGACACATTGTGCCACCTGGAGGGAATTATTTGTCATTCCAGTTTGTTTTGAAAGTTGTCACCAGGGGGTACTACTGCACTGCCACCTCCTCCAATAGTTCCATACAGAGGGCGCTATTTATATGCTCGACTTAAGTATATGCGTGGCATATTAGTGACAAACTAAAAATAATTAATAGGGTAGTTTAGCAATTTGATGTAATAACTGTAGTTATGGTTAAATAAATAATAAATAACAGCATGATATCCTATCGTAGAGAGAAAAAACCAACAAATACATTATAAATAATATATAGCAATTTGACACGACCTTCTAATTATGTGTACACAAATAATTAACTAAAAATATTCTTTATGACTTGGTCCATATATATAGTTTTTCATGCTGTAGTTCTTTTAACCGAAAACAATAACAAAGTCATAATTTCCTAACTACACATAACGAGCGAGACAATTATGACATTAAATGATAAATGGACAATAAACAAAGATTAGCTGCGTGTCTATGGACTCATAACTCTCACCAAATGTGACATTATTAATTATATTTTAAATAATCAAATTATGGGTATAAACATTGAGCTTCATTTGTGAGAAAAGACCGTTCTCGATAAAAGAGTGAACTGGACAATTCAAATGAACCAATCATTAAGAGGAACCTATTTATGTTATATTAGTTAATGTCTCATTAACGAGTCCCACTTTTCGTTATTAGTACTGTGAAATTTTCCAATGTGACCATGCGCATGGGCATTTTCAATAGGGATATTATTATTGTTATACCAATATATACTCTATAGGCTTTTTAAAGATTATTTTATGCCAATATTTCTAAGAACTTTATGATTATTTTAAGCCAATATCTATAGGGAATTTTTAGCATTATTTTATGCCAATACCGGTATTCAAAAATTTTTAAGCTTATTTTATGTCAATATTTGTAAGGATTTTTTAAAGGTTAATTTATGCTAATATGGGGGTATTTTTAAGATTGTTTTTTAGCCAATAGAGATTATTAGCATTATTTTATGCCAATATTTATAAGGGTTTTAGGGATTATTTTATGCCAATATTTATTAGGGGTTTAGGGATTATTTTATGCCAATATCAATATAGGGTATTTTTAGGATTATTTTATAGCCAATAGGGACTTTTTAGCATTATTTTATGCCAATATTTATAAGGGTTTTAGGGATTATTTTATGCCAATATCAATATAAGGTATTTTTAGGATTATTTTAGCCAGTAGGGACTTTTTAGCATTATTTTATGCTAAAATTAATATGGGTTTTAGGGATTATTTTATGCCAATATGTATAAGGGTTTTAGGGATTATTTTATGCCAATATTTATAAGGGTTTTAGAGATTATTTTATGCCAATATCAATAGGGATATTTTTAGGATTATTTTATAGCCAGTAGGGACTTTTTAGCATTATTTTATGCCAATATTAATACGGGTTTTAGGGATTATTTTATGCCAATATCTTAGGGATTTTTTAAAAATTATTTTATGCCAATATCCTGGATTTTTATGCAATATTTTAAAGGATATCTTTTATGATTCATCTATGCCAATGATTGCCAATATAGCCAATATATGCCAATATAGAATTTTTTAAAAGATTATTTGATACTAATTTATAGGGATTTTTTTGAATTATTTTATGCCAATATTTTTATAGGGATATTTTTGGATTATTTGACGCAAATATCTATAGGGATTTTTTGAACTAGTTTTGATGCCAATATCTATAGGGATTTTAGGACTAGTTTTGTTGCCAGTATCTATAGGGATTTTTTTTTTAATTATTTTATGCCAATATAATTAATACCTTAAATACATTTTTAAGGATTATTTTACTCCAATATCTTTAGGAATTTTTTTAAAACTTATTTTATGCCAATATAGGGACTTTAAAAGATTATTTTATGCCAATAGACCTATTTATAGGGATATTTTTGGATTATTTGACGCAAATATCTATAGGGATTTTTAGGACTAGTTTTGATGCCAATATCTATAAGGATTTTAGGACTGCATGGTTTTTATGCCAGTATCTATAGGGATTGTTTTTAAAATTATTTTATGCCAATATAATTAAAACCTGAAAAACATTTTTAAAGATTATTTTATTCCAATATCTTTAGGGATTTTTTAAAACTTATTTTATGTCAATATAGGGACTTAAAAAGATTATTTTATGCCAATATTTATAGGGATATTTTTGGATTATTTTACGCAAATATCTATAGGGATTTTTAGGACTAGTTTTGATGCCAATATCTATAGGGATTTTAGGACTGGTTTTTATGCCAGTATCTATAGGGATTTTTTTTAAATTATTTTATGCCAATATAATTAAAACCTGAAAAACATTTTTAAGGATTATTTTATTCCAATATCTTTAGGGATTTTTTAAACTTATTTTATGCCAATATAGGGACTTTCAAAGATTATTTTATGGCAATAGTTATAGGGATATTTTGTGGATTATTTAACGCCAATATCTATAGGGATTTATTGAAATGATTTTTTGCCAATACAATTAAAACCCCAAGTACATTTCCCCCAAAAATTATATATTATCTTTGTCAAAATAAAAAAGAAAATCCTGGATTTTCATAATGCTAAATATATGCCTGATGATTGAAAATTGCTCTGTGAAAATTATTATGCCTAAACTTTGCGAATTGCACTTAATAATCTCGACAAAAAGCTGCTATTGAAAATACACTTAATTGAAATGCCAAGGGAGATGTTTTAGTCTCAATTTTCAATAAATCGTCATCTGCCAATTGCGCACTTGGAAATCTCATTTAATTATGTAAGCATTCACCTGACAAGAATTGGGAAAAAAGAAAATTCGATATTTCGTACATTATTCAATCATCTCTTGAACATCCCTTAACCTTTTTAGGCATAAATAACACACTCCCCCGCATCTCCCTTTACATTTTTCTCGCCAAAATATTGTAATTTTCTGACACAAATCCCAGATTTCCGAATTTCAATCAGGAATTTTAATAAGGAATTTCAAAGCCTGCTTTAGGATTAACTGGATGGTTTTTTTCTCCTCTCTCTCTCATGCAGTCTCTATAATAAACTATAGAGTTTATTCTCTTGTTGACTCAACGTAAAAATAATCGATATTTTTCTGTATTGGATGAAAATACGTGCTTTTTCTCACCATTTTGAAACGAGATTTTTGGGATTTTTTAGCACTTAAGTTTTTAGCACAGAAATTGGTGCAGAAATCCAACTTAAGGTTAATTTTTGCATGCTTTTTTACCTGTAAGGAGGATAACAGTTGTACAAGTGACTGGATGCCTGGATGTACGGTGACCTATCATTGCCGCCCCTGGAGGAATTCAGAGTCGGAGAACAGGGGGCGCTGAGCGGCGCGGAAATATTCCCATTGCCATTGGTGTAGCTTGAGTTCGGTATCCGTTTCGGTGAACAGAACGGATTTTTCCGCATTTTTTTTTACTTTGAAAATTTGAGAAATTCTAAGGGCGGCTGGGCGGTGTTACTAGGGGCGCTCCAGAGTTACTTGCAGAAGTGGATGGACGGACTATACCATGGTGCCTGACTGACTAAAGTATTTATTTACATTACAGCTGCGTAATGCTGATCAATGTAACAGATTGTGACGATGTAACAATAAGGGCGCTTGACCGGAAGTTCCAGTTTGTTCTTTTCTTGTAAGACCCTGCTTCTCTTTGCACCAAAAATACCGTTTTCAGTCCAGTTTTGCCTGATTTACTGTCCTAGTCCATTCGGGCACGAGCTTGGATGGGCGGGGTACCAGAATTTCAATGGTAGCATACTTGTAGCGTCCTACAGGTGGTACCACACATTCTCAACTGGTACTGTATGGGTACCAACATCTCCAGACTTGTAACCTGCTCTCCGGAACTTTCCCAATTTCAACCTGTTGATTCCTCACGCTATGGTGGATCACGCCAGGGCCATAATCCAAGACCGAATCCCAGTGCTTACGATGACCGTAACAACGTGGTTACGTTGGGGGCGGGTTACTGGCATGTCAGATGGACACTCGACCAGCCGACTAATATCTCAAAATGGAGAGGAGAAAAAGCAGTTTCACAAGATAACAATGATTTGCACCGATGAGTAGGCTACATTAGGCCTAACGATGTTGATAACACGAGGTAGGTGGTTGGATAAAACGGTTAAAAGGCGTTGCCGGACATTGCTCGGACCGAGTGGAACAATAGCAACATGTGGACAATAATGGCACAAATTGGTTTTTTCCGGGTTTTTTTGTGCTTCAGTTTTGGACGGATCGGTGAGTTTTGGAACGGTTACTGTTGACCAACAGCTGGAATGGATCCAATGCTTCTGCTTCTAGTGTTTGTGCAGGACAGAATGTACCGATGTGGCCGATTCCGTAGACTCTGTATGAATGAACGTGAAAATTTGAACCTCGGTTTGCAGTTTTGGGAATGCTGTAGTACAGTGGATCCGGAGCGCTCTGTGGAACAAGAGGCTGTTGCCATGGCAACTTATGGAGCTTTTTCTACCTTGGTGGATCCACCCATAATACCCAAGTGTTGACTCGGTGAAACCAATCAGATGGATGGGCGAGGAAATGACATGGCATTTCGGGATGATTTCGAATACGTGATTTTTTTTTTTTGTTGGCTCATTGCAATCGCCAACACTCTTGCAATTGGGTTTATTCTGAATTAATAGAAATTATTATTGAAAATGTTGCATTTTTCTTAAATTTAATTTTTGTTTTTTTGGTTTCTGGTGATTCCATGCATACATGTATTTGTGGTCTGGTACGTTTGCCGTGTTACACCTTGTAAACATTACGACACTAATGGGAACATAACAAGTGGAAATTTGCAATGGGTTTTTAACAAAGTTTTTGGATTTGATAAAGGGGGGGGGGGGCGCTTTATACTTCTAAATTACTGCAAAAACTTTAAAATGTTGGATAAGATTTACAGCCCTGGAAGGTATCTCTTTTATTTTAGATAAATGCAACCCCCCCCCTCCCCCTAGTTTTAATAAAAATATGCAAACATAGAATTTTAAATATGATTTCTTTTAGTGGGAAACGCCACCTTAGTTTCCTTCCCCCCCCCCCTCCTTCTTTAAAAACGAAATAATAATAATATGAATTTTGAATGGGGTTTTTTTTTCAGTGAAGGACTCCACACATACCCATTAGTCCCCCCGAACGAATACGAATTTTGAATGAGATTTCTTTTAGGGGGGGGGGCACCACCCAAAGTTACCCCTTAAAATGAAATAATAAAAATGTGAATTTTGAATGAGATATCGTTTAGTGGTGAGCTCCACACTTATTCCCCCCTTAAAAATAATGACAAAAATAAGAATTTTGAATGGGATTTCTTTCAGTGGGGAACACCACCCTTAGTCCCCCCCCCACCCTTAAAGAAAAGAAATGATAAAAGCAAGAATTTAGAATGGGATTTTTTTCAGTGGAAAACTTCACCCCCTTGCCCCCCCCCCCCTTAAAAATGAAATTATGAATGGGATTTCTTTCAGTGGGGAGCTCACCCCCCTTTTGATTTTAGCTTATTTACTTCAAGACCCGAATTAAAAATTACCATCGGTTTTACTGAACAAATAAAAAACAAAATGGCGGAATTAAGCCTGCTTTATATTGGGATTCCTGGTGCTTGCTCCGAATGAAAAACATCATTTCGTGGGACCTCCGAGTGAGTTGAATTGAATTGATTTGAATGGTGGGTGGCCATTTCTGCAATCTCTGAACTCTCGAGGAGCTTTCCAATATATAGGACAAAATTCTCTTATTCTTCAGAATTAATTATTGGGGTAAAAAAAAATTGCTCGTTCATAGTCAACGTATAACCCCCCCTGTGGTTCCATGGATTTTTCACCTAAAATCCGCGGAACCAGAAGAACCCGGATCCTTGTTGTCATGCATGCCGTGCTGTATTGTTGCGAATTTTATGTCCCCATATTGACAAATGTCCCACTTTTATATTTGTATAAAGGGACATTCATAAATTTTTTTAAGCCTAAAAGACCTTCTGTTGAGATTTTTGATTTTTTTTCTTCCCATGAATGAGAATGCGTTTTTTTGTTCTGTTTTTGTGTATAAGCCTAACTGACTTGTGCTTGGAAAACAACGGGTGTTTTCCATGGTTTTCTCACCCAGTTTTTGACGCATTTGCGTCATGGAAGACATGCTCGAGTGCTTACAAAGTTTCTGCGGATTTTTTTTTTTTATTTCCGCGGAGTTTCCATAGCTACAACCCTCGTTAATCCTTTTGGCAATCAAATGGCAAGAATGTGTCATTTTTGGCAGGGAATTAAAGAGAAATATGCTAATTGTGGGGTTTTGTTGTTTATGGGTATGCCTCGGAATTATGACGTATATCACCTTTTGCACTGATAAGTCTTGCCTGATAATTTATGACTGAGAATAAGTGTCAGTCTATGTTTGCTTTGAGATTAGAAATTTGATGGAAAGACACTGGTGAATTACCATGGTAACTGGGGGAGCTAAGTCAAGACTCGTCTTGTTAAAGGGGCACTGGTTTTTTGAAGCGCGGTGGCGAAAGTGCGAAACAGTTTTTGTTGGCATGTAGGCTACTAAGAATGACTCCCTTGTATGTGTATTTATAAATAGAATTATTCTCATAATTCTAGATAATTCTTTTTAAAATACTAGAATAGGGATTAGAATTTATAGAATAGGTTATTCAAATTTGTAACTCATTGGTGGCGCTATAGGATGTGCAGTGGCAGTAGTAGGAAAGCGTTTTTGTTGGCATAAGGGCTTCTTTAGTAGGACCTATAATATGAATTTAAGGTTATTGTGGCATTTTAAAGCGCTGTATAACTTACAGAAGTTAATGACTACATATTTGTTAACACCATGGTGGCGCCACTTGAAGTGCTGTGGCAATTGCATGAAACAGTTTTTGTTGGCATGTACTAAGAATCACTCCCTTTTGGTGAATTCTGGTACATTTAAAGTATTTTTTAAATAGAATTATAAGAAAATAGGGAATTCAAATTTGTAATTTGTTGGTGGCGCTACAGGAAGTACAGTGGCAGTGGTAGGAAAGAGATTTTGTTGGCATTTAAAAGTAATGGCTTCTTTAGTAGGCCTATATATGAACTTAGGGTTATTGTGATGGTGTTTCTTCAAGTGCTGTATAGCTTACAGAAATTAATCCGTTTTCAGCAGTGTGGTGGCGCCACTTGAACTGCTGAGACAAACGTATGAAACAGTTTTTGTTGGCATTTTCAAGTAGGCCTACATCATAATGGTTTCCTTGTTATAAATGAGTTCAGGGTCATTTTAGTTTCATTTTTTAAAATTTAATAAGCAAATTAATAAATTCATATTTGTTGACATTAAGGTGACGCCACTTAAAGTGTTGTGGCAAGTGCGCGAAACAGTTTTTGTTGGTATTTTCTATTAATGGCCCTATAATGGAATTCCTATATGTTAATTCAGATTTACAATAACTTCAAGCTTTTTAATGTTAGGCCTATAAAAAAGTTGATAAATGCATATTTTTTTAAACAGTTATGGTGGCGCCACTTGAAGTGTGGCAAATGAATGAACCAGTTTTTGTTGGCATTCTCTATATTAATGAATCTAATAGTATATACAGTGTATGGTAATTAAAGGTCATTCAGACATTTTAATATTATAAGCCATTTAGGCCTAATGAATACATATTTGCTATCACTATGGTCGCGCCACTTGAAGTGTTGTGGCAAGTGAATGAACCAGTTTTTGTTGGCATTTTCTATTAATGAATAATTTAATGGTATATGTAAATATTAATGGTCACTCAGCCTTTTTAATATTTTAATAAATGTAGGTTTAATGAATACATATTTGTTATATTTACTATGGTCGCGCCACTTGCAGTGTTGTGGCAAGCGTATGAAACAGTTTTTGTTGGCATTTTCTAATTGCAATATATGTGATGGGTCACTCATGCTTTTTAAATGTTACAAGAAAGTTAATGACTACATATTTGTTAACACTATGGTGGCGCCACTTGAAGTAGGCCTATTTTAACTCAAGGTTTTTTTTATTTACTTCGAAATGTTGTCCATGTTTACAAAACTTAAGATTCGCCAAAGATAATTTCTTACTTTCTTCTTTTGGCTAAATTTCGTGACTTTCTACTTCGGAAGTAATTTAATTATTGTGCACTAGAATGATTTTGCTGAAACACTATCAAACGTGGCCGGCAAAAGGCAAAAGTTAAGTGCTTTTAAGAAATCGATAAATTCTTTAATTAGACCCAGTGGTCAAAAGTGATCTTGGATGAAAAACAATCACCAATTAGTTTCCTAGAGGTAACAACTACATGTAGCAATTTTCTAAGAAATTCAGCCAGACATTTTAACTTTCCTTTGCTTTTTAGCCCGAGCCAGGGCTTATGGAACCGTCATGTCTGTCTGTCCGTCCGTCTGTCCGTCTAACGATAACTTGAGTAGCTTTGATCCGATTGCCTTCAAATTTGACACACACACTACTTACACT
>JAQIXP010004465.1:0-11509 GCA_034700285.1 Proteroiulus fuscus
ATTTTGTATATTTTTGAGTATTTTTGAAGTAATTCCAAAAAGTGTCCATGTCCTGTTTTTCGTGGAATTGCCCTATTAGCCATCAACTGATCAGCTGCTAGCCACATCACACACAAAAATATTTTACAGAATAGTAGAATTTTGGAAACATTTCCTAATAAAAAGATTTTTCAGTCATTTTGCATGTCAGTTTAGTTTTTTGTTAAATTAACTTTTTCATATTTTGGAACTTTCCTTCAATTTGATTATTTCTTATTTTTTAAATTATGGTTCTCATTTTGCAAAAATTTAATTCCTGTAAACATGCATTTTGCAAAACAAATTTTGAAAAATATCCGAGTATTATTTTTAAAGACTTTTTGAAAAATTCTAAAAGAATTCTTAAAAATTCCTAAGAATTTGGCAGAAACAAGCATACTTTTCCAAACACACTTTGAGACTATTTTTAACAGAAATGTCCTTATTCAACTTAAAAGAAACCCTGGAAATTGACTTAATTGTCTTTTGTTGAAAATCTCACCAGCTTGTGATTAAAATTTGAAACCTTCGTGAGCCTATTTTTCAGGAGAAATAGAATTTTGTATTGTTGTATAAATTCAGGTGATGCATGTCCTCATTGATTGTTATTTGATGCATTTATTAGAGCATGCATTGAATTTGGGTTTGAAAATGGCCGCATGTGGTAATATAAATAATAATGCCAGAGAAAAACATTTCAATGAATGCTGATTTTGCATAAAAGTCTTATTTTATCGCAAAGTTGCATCTTAATTGTACACGCTGGGGGAAGATCACAAAAGATAAATTGTGGTTTTCCGTATTTAGAAACTAAACTAATTTATCAAATGAATTTAAGGAAGCAAATGTTATATGTTGCTTAAGCAAATTTTCATAGAAAAAATTAAAAAAAACTATTTCGTGAATTTTTGGAAAAAAAATTGTTAATTAAGTAATAAATTTCACGACTAAGTGAAATATTACATAAAATGATTTTTTGCTTAACTAAATGTTTTAGCATAATTTTAATTTTATATCAAAACAAAATTTGCAAATAAAAAAACTACTCTAGTGTATTTTTGAAAAAAAAAATAGTTAATTAAGTTATAAATTTTACAACGAAGTGAAATATTACAGTAATTAACTTAAAAAAAAGGTTTTACCATAATGACAATTTTTTATTTGAAAAAGTAACATAAATAATTAATACATTCTTTAATTTCTTTATTTTAATTTCATTTTATAAATTATGGATATTTCTCCGCTTAAAATATTTGAGAAATTTATTAGAAAAGTTAATTTTTTAAATCTTTTTTAGTGAAAAAGCCAACTTCATGAACTGGGTAAAAATATTAAATATTTAAAAAAGCAAATTCAGGGAAATTTCACAAATTGTAGAAAAAAATGTATTTATTTTTTTTTTATTTTTTGTTAACAAAATTACATAACTTAAATAATTTAAAAATGTACATTTTTAGTAAATCTAATTCAGATTTATTAAATTAATTTTTATAAAAAAAATCATGGAAAGGCAGGGAAAATGATTTTTTTTACTTCCAAGTCTATGAAAATGAATTTCTTACTAAAATTATTGATAATTGCAAAAAGTCAGGGAAAATGAATATCGTCATTGAAAGTCAGGAAATATATATGTTGTCAATAAAAGTCCGGGCAAATAATTTTTGCCATTTAAAAGTCTGGGAAAATGACTTTCTTCATTAAAATCCATTGAAAATCTTAAAAAGTCATGAAAAATTAACTTCATCTCTGAAAGTCCGGGAAAATCAAATTCGTTACAGAAAGTCAGGAAAAATTAATGTTATCTTTGAAATTTAGAGTAAATTAATTATTTTTAATAAAATCAGGGAAAATGAGTTTTGTCATAAAATTTCAAGTGAAAATCCAAATATACACAAGAAAAGTCAGGGAAAATCAAATTCGTTACAGAAAGTCAGGGAAAATGAATGTTATCATTGAAATTTAGAGCAAATGAATTATTTTCAATGAAAATCAGGAAAAATGAGTTTTGTCATGAAAACTCAAATAAAAATCCGAATATAGCTAAGAAAAGTCAGGGAAAAATGATCTTATCATGGAAAATACCAAAACAACCATAATTTCCAAAAACTGTATTCTTTCATTTGTCATCATGGAATACTTCCTTATTTTAGAATCAGAATAAATCAGAATAAATCTTTTCAAATGTTCCAAAAATGCCCAAATGCTTTCAAATTCTTCAAATGCTTTCAAATTCTTGCCAATTCTTAAATGCTTTTAAATCCTTCAAATGCTTTCAAATTCTTCAAATGCTCAAATGCTTTCAAATGCTTCAAATGTTCCAATGCTTTCAAATGCTTCAAATGTTTAAATGCTTTCAAATTCTTCAAATGCTGAAATGCTTTTAAATTCTTCAAATGCTTTCAAATTCTTGCAAATTCTTCGAATGCTTGCAAATTCTTCGAATGCTTGCAAATTCTTCGAATGCTTTCAAATACTTCGAATGCTTTCAAATTCTTCGAATGCTTTCAAATTCTTCGAATGCTTTCAAATTCTTCGAATGCTTTCAAATTCTTCGAATGCTTTCAAAGTCTTCAAATGCTTTCAAATTCTTCAAATGCTTTCAAAGTCTTCAAATGCTTTCAAATCCTTCAAATGCTTTCAAATTCTTCAAATGTTCAAATGCTTTGAAATGCTTCAAATGCTCAAATGTTTTCAAATTCTTCAAATGCTCAATAAAAAGCTATAGACCTACTAACTCACTGCTATTGACACAAAAAAGGTAACAAAAATGAAATCACAAAACACGTTAGATAACCATCCCACTTTAAGCACATCACCGAAATGAGTGAACTATCGCTAAATTTCATCAAAAGTAGTTAACGAGTGTCTGCGTGGGTTCCTCATAACTAGAGGTGCTTAGTCATTAGTAAACTGGGTTTTTATCCATTCCTTAAATACCCTTGATAAACAATGTCCAAACAGGAGTTTGCATTTAGGAACAGTTAATTTTGGTAGTAGGTTAAATGCCTCGTTTTTTTATTTTCCAAAACTAGTATTTGTATTCTTTTAAGCGGGCAATGTACCTTTTTATTAAAAAGTTACTTTAGAGAATATTCCAAACACGGTGCCTACATCAAGGTTGACCAATTTCAACTTTTGCAAACAATCAAAGCATGACGAGAAGTTTTTTTTCTCAAATTTTTTTTGAGAAAAAATAAATTGAGTTTAAATTTACTCTTCTCTTTTCTAGTTAAATAAGTGTTTTAATTACTCGGGTGAAATTAAATAATGTTATTCAAACCAACATTGGTCGAGTTTTTCCATTAACTACTGACCCATATTGCTAAGTTTATATTTGCAGAATTTGCAAGTATAGGTTTTCTTCTAAAAACATTTTTGAAAATGTTTTTTTATAATTACTCTCTCATAGACTTAGCGTTAAAATCACTGTAATACAACTAATACTTAGTTCAGGTAAGATATTTAAATATTTTATAAGAATTTATTGCAAAAAACTACTAATATTCTAAAAATTATTTCTCAAAGTCTTGAGAAATTATAGGAATTATTTCTTCCCAAAATTGTAAACTGTATAGGAAATTATTCCAGATATAAAGGACCATTATAGGTATTTTTCTCAAAAGTGCAGGGATATCTGAAGATTTTTTCTCAAAAATACAGGAATATTCTAGGATAATTTTCCAGAATATAGGGGAAAATCTAGGAATACTTTAAGAATTTTTTTTTCAAAAATACAGGAATTTTGTTGAATAATTTATTTATAATTTATTAGGAAAAAATCCAAGAATAATTTAAGAATTTTTTCTCAAAAATACAGGATATGCTATAGGATAATTTTCTAATAATATAAGGAAAAATCCAAGAATAATTTAGGAATTTTTCTCAAAAATACAGGTTATTTTAGGATAATTTCCCCATAATAAATGGAAAAATCAAGAAATACTTTAGTCATTTATTTCTCAAAAATACAGGAATTTTCTAGGATAATTTTCCCATTAATATTGGCAAAAATCCAAGGATAATTTATGAACTTTTTCTCAAGAATACAAGACTGTTCTAGGATAATTTTCCCATAATATAATGGAAAATTTAGGAATATTTCATGCTTTTTCTCTCAAAAATACAGGAAAATTCCATAATTATTTCACCATACTATTGAGGAAAAACCAGGAATATTTTTAGCATTTTTTCTCAAAAATACAGGAAAATGCCATATTATTTCCCCTCATAATATAGGGGGGAAATTCAGGAACAATTTAGGCATTTTCTTCCCAAAAATACAGGAATATTCATGATAATTTCCCATTGATATAAAGAAAAATTCAGGAATAATTTTGGAATTTTTTTCTCAAAAATGCAGGAATATTTTAAGACAATTTCCTCATAATATAAGGAAAAATCCATGAACACCTTAGGCACTTTTTCTCAGAAATGTGGCATAATCATTTGTCATTGGAATACAAGAGTAATGCAAATGCTTCCATGGTCAAGATGCAAGCCATGCCAATTTTTTGCAATAGAATTCCAATCAAGGAACTTGTTGAAATTCTGAAACCTTGCCCAGTAGCAATAGAAGCTCTCCAAAGAGATGGACCAACAGCATCACAAGTAACTGTGGTTATCCTATAATCCTAAATCATCATAAAACCATCAAAGCACTTTGATGTCTTGTGAGATTGCCCTGGACTTTCCTTACAAAGAAATATACTATTTTCAAACTGCCAAGAATTTTTAATTTTTTTTCTCTTACCGTAATTATGTTAATCAGTGGTCAGGTGTCAGTACAACATTTTTGCAAAGTCACCTGACATTGCCATTTTACTTGTCCAGAGAAATAGGTTATTGAGACAGTAGAGAGAATGTGATGATCCTGGTTGGATGCTGATTAGTGATCTCTTTTCTTTCCAGTGAAGAACTTTGTCAAGTAAGAACTTTGATACACATGACGTAAAGCGAGTAGCCTGAGACTTGTTTAGTTATCTTTCAATGTAATTTTGATGATGAGATTTTTGTATTTTATTGTTATTTTTGTATATAGGAAAGTGGAGGCCCTGAAGCAAGTGGCTATAATAAGAACCTTTATTTTGATTAACCGTGTATATGAGTAACCATTTTCCACTGGCTTGGCTCTAGCTGATAACCCAGCCAAAATTTTTTTGGAGTGTGCTCTGCCACACACATTACAGTCTCTATTTCAGAGATTCCCAACGAACACTCATCAAGTCATTTGGAAACTAGATTTAAACCAATCCTAAATGATAAAACTTTTTGCCTGAGTGCTGAACTTCAACCCTGGATCAAAACGTTAGTCTCCAGAAAAGAAAACTATGCTAAAACCGCGCATATAACCCGAAGGCTATACAATGTTTTTTTTTACCGCTAATCAGACCCCCGCGGGCTATACGATTTTTAAAAAACAGGGAGTACATGTTACAAATTTTTGTCTAAAGCATAGATTAAAGAAATTATTTTTGTGCTAATTTATCATAATTGTAATGAACAAACACAAAATAAAAAGTTGCTACTGAAAAATTCCATATTTCAAATTTGGAAAAGCAAAGTTAAGATTACTGTTTTGCTAGCTGACAAGTATTAGAGTATGACACAGTAATTGGATATAAACAACTTTAAAGAGAGGACCAATCAAGAAGAAAAGAATACCAAAGACAATTCAGTGCTCTTGAGTAAAATTAAACATTTTGCATGAGTGCTGTACTTCATCCATGGATCAAAACTTTAGTCTTACGAACGGAAAACCACTTTTTTCATTAGAAAAGCAAAGTTAAGGTTACAGCTTTGCTAGCTGACAAGTATTACAGTTTGACACCGCTGTTGGTTAAAAACAACTGTAATGAGAGGACCAATCAAGACAAAGAGAATACCAAAGACAATTCAGTGCTCTCGAGCAAAATTTTTTCCGCTACTTTCAAGAGTTGGATAATGAAACTAATTGCTAACACATAATTTACTATGTACCTCAATGAAGCCCGTGAACCAAAAGTTGACCCACTGTCATATCTGGTGAAAAATAAGCAATGCTTTTTAATAATGTACAAACTTCCACTGTTCGACTTGTCTATTCCTGCATCAAGCAGTATTATTGAACTAATTGAGAAACTATATAATTGTCAACTAGGCGATTGTCTCACAATTGACCTGATTAAAATTATATATTGTTTGCATGAGCATCACTAGCCTGTTTAAAAAAAACAACTGGTTAACAATGTCCAAGCCAAGCAACTGTCATGTTCACAGTGCTACTTCCAAAGATGTACAAGTCATTGAATAAATTAATCAGGGATTGTCCATAAACATCATCACACATTTTCTAAGTTTAAACAAAATTGTACAGATAATACAATAAGGCTGCACTTGTATGCTTTCACATTGGAACCTTGTTAATAAATGTTTAACATATAAAAAGTTTTAAAATTGTAGAAATTATAATTTTTTTACAGAAAATAGAGAAATGCCTATTTTACACTGTAAGTTACATTTGACCAACCCAAGTCATTCAAAGAATCAGTCTATAGAAATTATATTTCTATACAACAACTTAACTTGCATTTGAACATCTAGTTTTAAGCTAGTATGTGTTAGGATTCAGTAAACTAGTTCAGTCAGTCTTGTGTTTTAAATGCCTTTTCCAATCTTAGTCTGTCTTCAACAATAATTGGCCCGTTATTATCAATTTTCAATTAATCTACTCATATCCACAAACGTTGTTAATTAATTATTTGTATCTTGGCAGGCTATTCTTGTTTCAGAGAACTGTATCTTGGTAAATTTAATTCACATCCTTTGCACACTTTAAAAACATATTTTTATTTTGAAACTTACTTATGCTGAAATTGCACGTTACATGCACTTATTTTTGATGATTTTAAGTTAAATTATAAAACCGAAAACATTTCTTTGGACATAACGTCCACGACTACGATCTTGTCAGTTCCAAAATCAAACTTCATCTGACTATTCCGAATTCCTTTTTTTCTATTTAAAACCCAGCACACGCACACGCACGCGCGTGCGCTATCAAGGGCCCATGCATGCGCCAAACCAGCTAAACAAGCAAATAAAGTTAAATCCAAACCCCCCAAATTCTTAACATTAAACCAGACTTCACCAAAACGAATTCTCGACGGCATCAAACGTTTTCCTTACGGTTAGGCGGTATACACACTGCAAAAAGACGCGCTTCTTTTCCTAAAAGCGGCTTGTTGCGCATGCCCTGTACGTTTCCGGTCCTGCAGCATCGAAGGGAAAGCAGCTCAGCTGCTAGATAGATGCGTTTTCCCACCTATACCTTTATATGAAGGCATCTTCATTACGCATCAGTGGGCATTCAGGCCGCGCTTCTACCAAGCCGCGCGGCTCAAGAATCTAGCCGAGGACGCCGGCAGTGTGTATACTCCTTAAAGTCCAGCATAATTCGTGAAAAAGCTCAGAATATTCCTTTAAAGAGTTTAACGCAAGAGATCAGTGAATTGTCAATTTTTGTTCACAATTAAATTATGCAAATTCTTACCAGCCAGGTGACACAACAAGTATGCAGAGATTCCTGCAGTCACATGACATCATCACCTTTTTTATTTGGTGCTTAGGGAGTTTTTTGAAGCATTCTGGGTGAAGCTATGATTTGAGCTGGGTGCCAACAAGCAAGCTCTTGATTTTATAGAACAATTCTAAAAAGATGAAGTGAGTACTTAATAGGGCTTTGTTATTTATTCTTAATACGACTGAAACCAGGAGTGAAATCCAGAAAAAAAGCTATAGGCCTTAGTTAGAATAGTGACCCTGACCAAACTTGATTTCTTCAAGAAGCTGAGTTTGGTGGGTATGGTTTGACTTGGTAAGCTCTAGAAATCCTAGTCCATGCTCATTCAATGCTAATGGAATTGACAGTAACCCTAACATAGGAGAATCAGGTCAAAGTTGGTGGTTATCGGAAAGTTCAAATAGGATGCTGGGCATATAAAGTTGGAGGATTGTGGTTCAAATCCCAAATTTGTCTTATTTTTCTTCATCTATTAATGGTTAAAATGCAAAAAGTCCAATGTAACAGTGCAAATATGACAATGTTGTTAATTTAAATAGTATAAAACTTAAAATTGGAGAATATCTTGATTCCAGCATTTAAAATTGCTTGCACTTAAAAATCAAGTAATTATTGATTGGCCCTGCCGAGTTTGATTTGTTGTCGGCAGTCTTTGTTCATGGACGTCCACTTTTCTGCATGCAGCCCCATTTACCCCTTTCGGTCATTAACAGACTTCTATTAATATTTTAGAAAAAGTGGTAATTTTCAGACAAATCTGCAGGCAATAACCTTCACTGTTTTATGCAGTGCATATTTATGTATTTTAAAAATGCAAAACAGAAAAACTTGCCTTAGCATATAAGAAGTCTTAGTTTTATGTCAGTTTAAAACTGTAACTTTAGGATGTATAGAGTAATTTTGTCCCAAATAAAAGTTTTAAAGATGACAAAGTGAAATAAATCAGGACATTTTCATGTATGGGAATACTTATTGTCATTAATCAACATAAATCATTAATTGTCATGACAAAAAGGAAGTGACTTTTTGATGGCAATACATTGATCCCAAATAATGTTGGACATTTAAATAAAATATTCTTTTCAGTTCATGTATATTAATAGCTGATCCCATTAAAATGCAACTGTAATATATTTTAAAATATATGAACAACCATCATTTAACAGTGGTAAATAACCAAATTGTATTTTATATATTTAGGTTAATACATTTCATAAAGTACTCCTTAGAATAATATATATTTTAAGATATACAGGTAATATGCATTTTTCAATGTAGGTGTCCATGAAATATGAGTTTTTAAAAAAGTTTTTTTCTTAAAAATCAACTTATCAGAATTTGAGGTAACAGATTTATTGACAATTTCTTAGAAATACTGAAATATTGGCATTTCCCATTTTTGCAAATAATTATATAATTAATTATTTGGAAATTTCTTAAGTATTTATGAATATTTACCAAGGGTAAATCCTAATTACTTTGCAAACTATGCTAACTAATTTGAGTTGTACATGCCAACACTATATTCTGTCTCAATGACATTACAACAGTCGATTAGAAAAGTATCACATCTGCTTCCTGGAATACTGTGGAATCTTCAACTTAGTAAGTGTTGTACTTTGTACAAACACTATCAACTATATATGTTGATTTACATTATAAATTGATTATTTTTGGAAGTTTTCCAGTTAACAATTGTGTAATTTAAACAGAGTATAAGACAATTTTATTATTAAATTTATTTTTTGGTGTTGTATTAATATTTTTTATTTTTTTTTATTTTTTTTTTGTGGTAATCTTGTTTATGCCAGGGAATATAATTTTGCCTAGCTTTTATCTGTGATGTTATTTTAACTATCAAGTGAGGATTAGTTGATGATTTTGTTATGTGGTGTTAGATCTAGATAACCTATGCTGACCAATCTCCTACTTCTTACTGGTATTCCAAGTGGCAGCTAGAGAACAGCATTACATTGCTTTTGTTTTTAGTAATTTGATAATTTCATTAAGTCCTTCCTTTTGCTCTTGTAATATAAAAGTTAAGACTGACCTTTCTAAGCCTACTATTTGGATTTCCTTAGATAGCAACAAAAATTTATTAAATATATTTAGATTATTTTTTAATTATTTATTAATTTATTTAATTATTTATGTGATAAAAAGTAATTTTGACTTTGTGTCTAGCTAGCCTATCTATCCTATGATCTAACCTGGCTCTTTCATTTCTCCATTTTCTCATGTATACCCATAATACTTTCTCATTGCTCATGGGATATATATTTTCTTTATATTTTAGGATTTATTAGTTATAATTTTTTTTTTTTTTACTGTGGAATTATTTCATCAACTTTTTAAAAGTTATAACTAAAATGCTGACATATTT
This sequence comes from Proteroiulus fuscus, assembly GCA_034700285.1. Lineage (NCBI taxonomy): Eukaryota > Metazoa > Arthropoda > Diplopoda > Julida > Blaniulidae > Proteroiulus > Proteroiulus fuscus. Next base: position 9,960 of record JAQIXP010004465.1, read on the forward strand.
GAGAAATTTGCATTCTTCAGCACTTGCCAAAAAAATTAGGACTTTGTAAGTCTGAGCTCTACCCTTTTTATCATTTTGACAATTTTTTTTAAAGGGAAAGTCACAAGTCATGACAATTGCAATTGAACTGCTAGGCATTAAAAGAAAATACAGATTCAAAGAAATAATTTTGAAATAAGACTTAGCATTATTGAAAAATCACAAGTTTTATGTAAAAACTTGTGCTGCATCATATTGGATGACCTAAATTATAAAATATCAGAAATTTTAGCTCCATTTGTTAGTAATGGGAGTAAGGGCTAACTACCTAATCTAACCGTAACCTAACTTCTCAAATACCTAATTAGAATTTTCAAAATCCTATATATTCCAAAGAATTATTTTGAGGATTTGCCTGTGCTTAAGAAGAAAAATATATTTTAATTATTATAATGCTAAGTTCTATTGGGAAAATCCATTTATCAACAAATGACAACTTATTCTGGCATTTGACGAATAATTCCCATAAAGTCTTAATTAATTATTGATAACAATATTGATTCACATTGAATTATTCTTTGAATTCTTTGAATTATTTTGATGATTTATCTGTAGGTTAGGAAAAAAACATGTTTGGCAACAAGTAACCAAATTAATTAAAGAAATGGTTTTAATAATTCCAAATAAGTCTTCATTAATTAATGACAGCAATATTAATTTTTCATGGATGTGAGCAAAACCTGACCTTCCCTTGACCATACATTTTTTCTCAAAATTCTTATTTCCTTTTCATTTTTACTTTTTCATTAATGAGTATTTATATCCTTACTTGCATTTCTTCCTAGAAAAAAGTTCGAATAGTTTCATCAGTTTTCTTTTAAAAAAAACATCAATGCTATTGAAAATTTAAAGAACAATAACCTTACATATGTCAAGCATGATATTGACATTATACAGTTAAAAATAATAATTTCATAAATAAATTAATTAAAAGAATTTTAACGATAAACTCTAATAGGTTTTCTACTACTTAATTGCCAAAGTAACTAAAATGTTGGTGGCGGAATTCCCATGCAATCTCTAAGTAATTTACGGTAGTAAAAACTACAATTATTTAGAAGGATAATAACCTTATAGTAGCTATAACAATGTCAAAATACATATTTTTACTTTTTATTTTAACAAGAACTGGAATGTTTATAGTGTTAATTACCAAACTTCCGTTGCTTGTGAAGCTTCAATGTCTTGACTAATTAACTGAATGTCATGATTTGAATAAAACAAAAGTAAAGCAGTCAAGTTGTTGGCATAACAACAGTATAAAGTCATGCATATATGCAGAAGGTTGATTAAAGGCTAATAAAAGACAATTTTTGGAAATTCTAGATATTTGTGAGACCGTATCTTGCTCCCAGGTCTCACAATATTTGTCGAAACTCATGCAAATTAAAGAAATAATAGTATCAGAACTATATTTCAACACATTTTGCAAAAAATACTTAAGGGGGCTGTCCACACTTTTAACAGCATGGGCCTATGGGGATTTCAATGTTAAATTCGTTTTCTTCAAA
>JAQIXP010004466.1:0-11509 GCA_034700285.1 Proteroiulus fuscus
GGGAAAGAATCAAATTAAAAGAATGCAGATTCTGTGCTGCCAGATTTTAGGGAGAATTATTTTATTTTTATTCTAATACTTATATTTAACTTTAGAGAGGGAAAGAATCAAATTAATAGAATGCAGATTCTGTGCTGCCAGATTTTAGGGAGAATTATTTTATTTTTATTCTAAAGTATATATTTATACTTGAGAGGGAAAGAATCAAATTAAAAGAATGTAGATTCTGTGCTGCCAGATTTTAGGGAGAACTTGTAACTTTTAGGGATAATCCCTTGTTGGATATTTGCTACTCTTCACAATTTGTAAAATTAATTTCTGTAACTTTAAAGTTCATTAGGGACACGTCCAGGATCACAATGCTACACTTATATCATTTCGGGCAAACTGGCTCATTCGCTACTTGTGAATTAAGCCATCGATATAATCTTTGGGGCACTGAGTCTGACGTCACACAGTGGTATAATAAAGGACACAAGTGAATAACATTTAAAAGAGTCAGCCATTAGGTGCCACAGATTACAGCATTGCCAACAAACAATGTTTTCAGCCCCAGCCACCAGGTTGCGCCACGCATCGAGTGGCATAACAGTGCATGTAGAATAATGCTTCGATTCGCTATAAATAGCCGAAAACGAATTTATTCGCAGAAATGTTGGCAAAATATCGAAAAATGAGACTAAAATAAAGAAAACGTGCTTAATCGTAAGCTTATCGCTCGGGCGCGTTCAAAATGAGCCGAAATTTGGCGAATTTGTCGGCCAGTCTTTCGAGAGCAGCGTATCTCTCTCCAAACTGGACGGCAGTCATCAACGAGACCTTTGACCTTTCGCACCCGCAGTTTAAGTAATGGCGCGAACACAAATCGGCCAGGAGCTGAGATGACTCGAGCGGATCGGGAAAACAAGGATTCGTCTTTAAAAACCAAAAAAAAACAGAGCAAATCAGAACAAAATATATAGGCTTAAGTAATAAGAAAAAGATCAATAATGCTAGGCCAAGTGTAGCAAAATTTTGCACAGCTCAGCAAATTTCCTTGACCTTCCCTGGTCACTTTAATTATTATTACCGTTAAATAAAGATTTACAAGAAAAGGGAAAGTATCCAAGTGATTGTCCAAGCAAAATATTGGCATCCATTTTAATCGCCAAAAGCGCCACCAAGTGTACGTTATACTAAATATCTCAGAAAATTTCCACCATATATTAAAATTAACATTCCAAAAATTGAAATATTTTTTTTTCAAACTATTTTCTTCTTCTTCAGAATACATTTAGGCCTATTCTTTTTATTCCTGTAAATTATTGCATAGAAGGAAAGTGAAGCCAAAATTGAATGAATCCAAACGTGCACCTTTCTCCTATTACCAACAGATGGCGCTAAAATTTCTGAGATTTTACGATTCAAGTCCTATTCCCGAGATCGAGCAATATATGGCGCTACCCATGTCTTGCATAAAAATTGTAATTTCTCATTAATGGAATTTTTAATTCGAATTAATATTATTATTATATTTCTACGTTTTGTTCTACTGACCGGCGTTTAAAAAGCACTTTTCACAAAGTGGGACTTTCCCTTTTAAGAAATATAACTCGCCAAATCTCCTAATTTGTTAGCACAGAAAAAAATTTTTCACGACTCACCAAAAGTCCGGCGTCGATTCGAGAGATCTCGTCCTCGATACGCGTGCACTCCGCACTAAGCGCGTCCACTGATATTCCCGGATGTTCGATGAGCCTGTCGGCATACACGCCGGACAGACCGACTTCCACACCAGCGAGTTCCTCGGTCGAAGCGGACTTTTCAGATTCCTCATCGACGGCTTCGAGGCGTTTCTGCCGAGCCGCCGTCGACGCCAGGGCCACTTTGACGTAGGTAAGTCTCGTTTTAAGGAACGCGTACCTGGCATTTTCTTCGTCCAGCAGGACACGGGTCAGTTCTTCGAAACCCTCGGATGGATCCCGCGGCACTTCCTCCTCCTCCCGTACTTTCTCCTCCGCGCTCGGACCGCTTTTCCGCTCCGAATCCAACAGATGATGCACTTCACTCAAACTCGCGTATGCCAGAATCGCCTTTGCGACTCGGACATTTTCGCCGGTCTGATCCAGGCCAGGAAGGCTGGTTTCCCAGCAGGAAAAGTCGGCCTTCGGCCTCGCGCCGGGCACGAGGATGCGGACGAACCGGCCGAGCCGCTGGACATCGCCGCTCTTGTGAAGCACCTCGACGGCGGTCAGCACGCGACGTAAAGCGCACGCGGCGTCCTCGGTCACTTCGTTGAGGGATGCCATGGTGACGATGACCGATAGCCAGGCCACGATCTGAGATTCAGCATGGGGTGTCGGCAGGGCCGGACACTTGGAGAGGCAAGAAAGCCACGCTTCGCAAGAGGTCTTCAAGTCGGCTTCGGCGTCGCACGATTCGTTGATCCAGGAGCGCACCTTCGTCAACAGCGGCTCGGGATTTTCGGATTTATCGGCGACGGAGAGGACCTCGGTCAAGTGCTTGTACACTCGTATGACGATGGAATATGGCTTGAAAGATAATTATCAAGTATAAAGTTACAAAAGAAATGATTTAAATGCAAAAAGTGGATGAGTTTATCAACCATTTTTTTTTTAAAATCTGGACATACTTTTCACCGATTACACGCATAAAAAGATACAAATGTTTAAATAATTTGATCTGTCAATATTAATTCTGGTATTGGAATTATTTTAATCTATTAAACTATAAAAAAGGACAAAATTTTGTATCTATATTATAAATTGCCAAGTTTTTTTTTAAAAAAAAATTATGTATTATTCATGCATAAAATTAAATAAATTGATTGAAATAAATTGAAAACTTCTTTTGAATAATATATAATATTGAAATTAACACGGGCAGTGCCATATTGTATCATTTCAGGAATACCCGAATCATAAAATCTCAGAAATGTTTAGCGCCATCTGTTATTAATGGTGGCAAGTAGGCTCACCGTTGGAATCATTCAATTTTGGCTTCACTTGCGTTCTATGCAATAATGCATAAAAAAGAAGAAAAAAAATAAATTATTAAAAAAAAATAAAATCAAATATCTAAAATAATTCCAATTTTTTAGGCTTCATTTTAACATGGCGGAAATTTTCTGAGATTTCTGAGTAACTGAGTGTTTAGTATACACTGGTATTTTTTATCCTCGTGTCTCTTTCATTCACAGTAAGCCCGCATCATATGTTTAAATTGAATTTCTCATAATTTAACCCCTCGAAAAATGTAATTTAGAAAACAATTTTAATCGTAAATAAATAAAGAATTTTAAGGTTAAAGACAAAATTTTATCAAATGTTAGTAAAAGATACCTTCAACGTCGGATGCTCCCGTAACAGTTGTTCGGCCGTCGGAAAATCCGCATTTACCAAACACTCGAAAATGCATCGATTAGCATAAACGAAAGCGTTTTCGCCGTCTCCGAACTTTGTTGCGATGTAAGCTCCGACGCGCAAGGAAGGCGGATTGCGCCTCTGACCCAAGATCATGGCCGCCTTGTCGGGCTGACCAACGGCCAGATAGCTACATAAGTACGGTTATTTAAAAGTGAGCATTAATGTATGCCTCCGGATTCTATATTTATTTTCTCGAAAGCTAGATTATTTGGCTCGAAAATTGGCAAATTCAAGTTTTTCGCATCGCAGTCTTGATTTAGAACTGAAAATCAAGATTTTGGCAAAGTTTGGATTTTTCGAATCACAATTGAATAAATTCTCGATTTTAGTCCTTCGATTTACGATTCCAAAATCCCAATTTTGGTAAAATCGTGATTTCTAAAACAACAATTTCATGAAAATTCGATTTTGGTTGCAAAAAATAGTTATTTTTGGACCAAATAAACTATATTTGTGAATAATCAACATGTCTATTAGTGACTGACCATTTGGCTGCGGCTTCTGAATTTCCATCCTCGAGCAGACTGACGGCCCATTCGTCCATTAGCTGAGAGGTCACTGGATCGTTGGGAAGCAGTCTCACTTTGGCCAGAATGAGGGCATCCCTGATAAAATATGCAAAATTCCCATGGGTTACTGACGTTGTGAGTATTAAAGGAACTTTTCTTCAAGTATTTAGGACATTTTTGTAGTTTCTACAAAAATGTTATTTTTTTCCCTATACATTTTCTACAAAAAATTTGGACATTTTTTTTTTTCAAAACAGCTCACTAATCTCCCAAAAGTTAGGACATAATCATAAAATATAAGACATTTTTTTGAATAAAAAAATATTGGACTTTTTTTTTATACTAAAATGTAAACATTTTTCTAAAACACCAGATATTTTTCCCAAAAGTTAGGTAAGCATAAAATATAGGATTTTTGTCTCAGATATAAGACATTATTCCCAAAACGCTGGCTTTTTGCGAGTTCAGGACGTTTTTTTCCAAAAAAATATAAGAATTGCTTCTAATTAAAATACAGAACTTTTTCCCCAAAATATAGGTAATTCTTTCCAAAAATATAGGAATTGTTTTTAATTAAAATCTAGAACATTTCCCCCAAAATTTTAGGAATTTTTCTTAAAATATATAGGACATTTCCCCATAACTTTGAACATTTTCTCCAAAAATGTAGGAAATTTTCTCCAACCATTTAGGGCCTTTTTCCATAACTTTGGACAATTTCTCCAAAATTTAAGAAATGTTCTCCAAATATTTAGGCCATTTTTCCATGACCTTGGACAATTTCTATAAAATATAGGACAATTTTCCCCAAAATATAAAAGAATGTCTCCAAAAAAAATTAAAAAAGTGGAAATCTGCGACCCCTGAACTTCCATAAGAATAAACCAAAACATTTCTAAAAAAGACCAAACGACGACGTACTTGTAAGACACGTGTTTCTTCAGTACGTCGATGGCCTCGTGGACCTTGTTTTGGGCCAGCAGGTACAAGACCGCCTTCTGCGGATATCCGCCGTTGATCAGCTGCTGGACGTACAAGAGGGACATTTCGGTCCAAAAAGTGGGCGAAACTGCAAACGGATAGAAAACAAAATAAGTAAATTAAACGTAGCAACAAAAAAAAAAACGAATAATAAATCTTTGGTAACACAGTAGTACCGGCAACGGCCAGCGACACGAGCCAATCGGACAGTTGCTCGCTCTTGGCGGCCATCCTGAGCGCTCCGGCAACATTTCCTTTCCAGATTTCTAGATGTAGGCCGTAGTCGAGATTATCGCTGGAAAGATGATTTTCACCTGGAATAAAATAAATTGAAAATTTCGGTATACAACTGAAGGCATGGAAATGCTCACTGTCAGTGTGTAACATCGTAGAGTTCTAGGGTAGGTTTTTAAAGGGTGGAAAATGATTTAAATCACTGATTTAAAGTATGATTAAACATGATGAAATGACTGATATAAAGCTAAATCATTGACTTAAAACACTATTAAACATTATTAAGTGATTTATTTAAAGCAAGTTTAATAATGATTATCATTGATTTAAAGTCAGATCATGGTTAAATCATGGACTTGAAGACAGATCATAGTTAAATCATTGATCTAAACCTAGATCATGGTTAAATCAATGATCTAAAGCTAGACCGTGGTTAAATCATTGATCTAAAGCTAGAACGTGGTTAAATCATAGATTTCAAGCTAGATAGTGATTAAATCAATGATTTAAAGCTAATTTTATCTAGTACTAAAACGTGGTTAAATCATTGATTTAAAGGTAGACTGTGATTAAATCAATGATTTAGAGCCAGATCATGATTAAATCATTGATCTAAAGCTAGACCGTGGTTAAATCATAGATTTCAAGCTACATAGTGATTAAATCAATGATTTAAAGCTAATTTTATCTAGCACTAAAACGTGGTTAAATCATTGATTTAAAGGTAGACTGTGATTAAATCAATACTTTAGAGCCAGATCATGATTAAATCATTGATCTAAAGCTAGACCGTGGTTAAATCATAGGTTTCAAGCTACATAGTGATTAAATCAATGATTTAAAGCTAATTTTATCTAGCACTAAAACGTGGTTAGAACATTGATTTAAAGGTAGACTGTGATTAAATCAATACTTTAGAGCCAGATTATGATTAAATCATTGATCTAAAGCTAGAGCGTGGTTAAATCATTGATTTAAAAGTAGATCGTGTTTAAAGCTATGATTTAACGTCAGATCATGGTTAAATCATAGACTTGAAGGCAGATCATTGCTAAATCATGGACTTGAAGCTATATAATGGTTAAAATCGTTGATAAAAAGCTAGATCATAATTAAATCAATGATTTAAAGCTAGATTGTGGTTTAATCACAGATTTAAAGCTAGAACATGATTGAATCATTGCCTTAATCATGACAAAACATGGTTAAATCATCATATACATGTACTTTAAACTTCAATTATTGAGTTGAAAGCTAGCTCATTAATTTAAAGCTTTAATAAAGTATGATTAAATCACTGATTTAAAATTAACTCACAATGAAATCACGGATTTAAATAATGCTGAAATGTGAATAACTCAGGTGTTTTAAAGCACGATGAAACATGGTTAAAGTTCAACTTTCACAATAAACAAAAGACACGCGAAAATTGATCTGGTGTAAATGTACCTTCGGCTTTCAGTAGCTTGTAGGCATCGACGCGGCCTGAATACAATCCCAAATTCACCCCGGAATCCCCGGAAGCGGCATTTGGTGCCTTGACCGTTAGCCTGTCGGTCAGCGCCACGCAGTCGTCCAAAGCGGCCGCTTTCCCTCGATTCTCCAGGTGGCTGGTTAAAGGAAACATGGACTTCTCGGCCCTTTTCTTTTTCTTCTTCGCATACGAGGTCGGCTTGTTCGTCGATTTAGCCGCGGACGCCCCTTCGCCGGCGGGACGATTTTTCGGCTCTTCGGAGTCTCCGTTTTCCTCGATTTCGACTTTTTCGGACGAGGCGATATTCCCCACTTTCGAGACCTCGGCAGCCGGTCCATCGCCGCCCGCGGACACTTCGGTCCCGTGTCCCTTGCCCGATTCCATCATTTCCAGTTCTCGCTTTCGCCGTTCCAGCAACTGTTGGACGGATTCGTCGAAATTTTCGGACCTTTGAGAATTTTCAGATTCTGGAATTTCTCCGCAGCCCAAGGTAGAAGAGGCCTCGGTGGGCTTTTTCTTGCTTCTATCTCTCCCTGGTGCTCTCTTCCGGCACTTATCGATTAATTTCAATACTGTAAGCAAAACAAACGGAATAATAAAAAAAAATGGATAAGTTAAAACTAAACCCTTAAAATAAATACTCCAGAGTTTCTATCACAAAATCTAGATTATTTGGCCAATAACTCGTGACTTTTAAAACACGCCATCTTTGAAAAATCAACATTTCTTGTACCCCAATCTGGATTTCAATCTAAAAATTGTGATTCGGAAATCATGATTTTGACAAAATCCGGATTGTTAAAATATTAATTCTATAGCTTCAAATTTTGGAATAAAAGCCGCAATTTCTAAAACCACAATATACTGAAAACTTAAGATTTTGCTTTACATTTGTCATCCTGCCATCTGTTGACAAGTAAAACAAATAAACCCTACAAAATGGCGTCATCTGATCCATTCCTGAGCGGATTTTAGCTCACGTGAAAAATATATTCTGCAAAGGTGTTTTCGGCGAGCAGGGATGAAGCCCTGCTGCCTGCCGACAGAAGTACAAACTACGAGCACCATTTTGTAGGGCGTTTAAAGACTAGGCATTACGTCAAAACGTAGAAATTAAATACTACTATCGGAACCAAACTTGCCATTAATGAGAAATCGCTATTTTTAAGCAAGGGCATGGGCAGCGCCATATTGCCTGATCTAAGGAATACCTGAATGGTAAAATCTCAGAAATTTTAGCGCCCTCTGTTAGTAATGGGATAACGGTTCACTATGGAATCATTCAATTTTGGCTTCACTTTTCCTCTATGCAATAATCAGATTTTAAGAAGCATCTACTAAAGTAAAAAATTAACCACGAAACTGACCTCTATCAGTGGGTTGAGTGTCTTGCTCCGATATCTTCCAAACTTGGACGGTATAATCCTCTCCTCCGGACAGCACGACGTCCGGGTCGAGGGGGCTCCAATCGGCGCACAGGACGCGTCCCAAATGATTCGAAAAGCAGGCGACCCATTCCTTGGTCAATACGTTCCAGACTCGTACGGTATTATCGAAGGAGGCCGACACCAGTTGCTCGTCGAGGTGAGGATTCCACGCCAAGGTGGCAATTCCGAGTCCGTGGCCGACGAGCACCGTATCGCAGGTCGTCACTGCCACCGGCTCATCGTCAGCCATCCCGCCTTCTAGATGCCGACTCAAATCGTAAACCAGTATCGTCGGCGAGTCGTGGGTCACGAACGACATCCAGTGGCGATACTTGGAAGGGACGGACGAAGATAACAAGTATTCCGGATGCCAGCGAATGTTGTACACTCGTCCCATGTTACGATAGGACGAGAGGATCAGGATCAATTTTAAATCGGAGGCGGAATATATTTCCACTGAGCTAAAAATTCAATAAGAAATGATTTGAGATAATGGGTGCTTTGGGAGTTTCTTGTAGTCTGTTTGGGAATATTTTCAATTCCTATATGATTTTTTTGTGACTTTTTGAGGGATCATGGCATATTTACGCATGGTATTGATGTGAATTGAAAAAAAAACATACCCAACGCTATTTCCGATGCACAATAACGTGAAATTGGTATTCCAAGCAATTTCCCAGAGTTTACTCTGTATGGGGAAAGAATAAACGTGTAACTTTTTCACTGTATGGATCTTATTTTTTTGCAAAAATGAAATCATTTTGGCAGGATTAGTTTGCAAAAATAAAGCACATCCGTCACCCGTTACATTTACCCATGTTTCCCAGAATCTAAATTTCAATTAATTAATATTTTAAACAAACTCGCCTTTTTTGTCGATGCTCCCGGGATCAACTTATTCAGATTGACGGCAGCTTTTTGGGGGTTTCCAGGATCGTGAACGTTTACGACAGCATTTCCACAGGAATACAACTGAAAGGCCGTCGGTTCAACCTGATCTAGAATACAAATATTTCTTTTATCAAAATGTGTCCACGTTTTTGCAAAATAAACAGCGAATAAACAGGGCTCTCACCCTAAAATGACTACATTTTAATGTTAGGATTTTAAGACATTTTTTGGGATGACTCCTTGTAATTTTAAGACAATTTTTAGGAAATATAAAGAATAAAACGAAGGCATACAAATAAAAATAATCAGCAACCCACCTTTTGTCGGACAGGTGGGTCCCCAGCTAACCACGTAAACGGTCTTGGTGTGAAAGCTGCTTAAAATTACAGGCGGTCTGAAAAAAAAAATTCACAAAGGGTTAAAAATGAAACAAATTTCCCTTCGATTCCATCAATCTAGGCTACTTACTTGTTTGAAAGAACATTATAGATGCCGACTCGGCCCTCTTCTGTTCCAAATGCCAAAACGCCTTCCTTCTTCGGATGCCAGCACAACTAAAATCAAGAAAACATTTTCCCGATTTATTAAGTTATTTTGCTAATAGTTTCCCAGGCTTATCTTCAAGGAATAGTACAAGAAAGGTGACTAAAAATAGAATTTCAGTGAATCCCAAGCGATGTTCGGTGAATTCTACAAATATTTTGTGAATTTTGTTGGGAATCCCGAGTGAATTTAGTAGTATCAAGGTGTACTTCGAGAGATTTTTGTGAATCATGATTGAATTTTGGCGAGTTAAGTAAATCGCAAGTAAAATTTAGCGATCTTAAAAGTAAATGCTAGTGAATCCAGAGTGATTTTCAGTGAATCCTGATTTTACAGATTCCCGCATCCAGCCGTCGCTCAGCCTTAGGAGACATTCCTACCCCTATCAAAGGTAAATCTGAAATGAATCACGGTTTTGGATGACTCACGCAAGTGACTTTAGCTTTGATTCCCTGCCAGAAGGACGTCACGTCGTACGGATTTTCCGCAGATGCGATGTTCCAAGTACGGATCGTGTTATCTCCGCAGGCAAGAGCAACAATGCCTAAAAACCAAACAATATGAGCAATTAGGATACTGGAAGGGCAGGTCACAGAGTTGATAACCACCTGCAGCTCAGCCACCGGTCATTAGCCATCAGCCGGTAATCTCAAATATTGAAGGGAGTCGAATGGGTACGATTTTCCTCGTCATATTTTCTAAAGGGAGTAATTTTAAATTGAAGATGAAGTCAAGACGTCATCGAAAAGAGTATTTTAAATGCTAAACATTACAACAAAATGTAGGAATTAAATGATAAAATTGAAATTAAACTTATAATTAGTGAAAAATCACAATATTTATGTAAAAGCATATTCCCTTTAAATTTGCAATCAAATTTATTTAAATTTTCATGGCCGTTGCGATGAAAGCAGCGGCTGAAGGCTAATGGCTCGCAACCTGCCGAAACGAATACAAAACTTAAAACCAACTCACTTGAATTTACCGGAGAAAACGACAAGGAATAAACGTATCCTCCGAGGGTTGGCAACATCCCAAGACGAGCATTTTCATTGGTGCAACTTTCAGTCTTCCAAAACATGATCTTTTAAGAAAAAAAAAATATAGGGAAAAAAAAGTTGTGTATTTTCAATTTTAAATCAGGTTAAAATCAATACAAAAACCTTGCCTCAAATTCAAAATTCGTATAACCCTGCACAGAAAAGCTAGGAAAAATTTTGGTCAAAATACATATTTATAAGAAAAAATTTGTTGATAAATAAGAATTTAGCAGGATACTTTTTTTTTGGGATATTTTTTTTGTGTGCAAAGTACACTGGTGTTTACGGGTGATTTTTTTTCTTTCTCATGGGATATGTGACCCCATGAAACACTTGCCATTCTGTCCAATGATATGGTGCACGCAATATTTCGAAAGCAAGCGATGTTAAAGATGACCCTCGAGTGTTGCTTATTCTCTTTGGGACCCAGTACGGACCAGTGATGCTTGCCTCGGCGCTCAAAATCCCAAGATAAGAGGGAACCCCTAAGAACGAGCAAAACCCCTCAGTCTAATGATAAAAAAAAACCGACCAATAAACTACGCTTCAAATGAGTTGCGTCCTTACGAGTGTGAGCCGCTGAGCAGGGCGTCCGGTCGATTTTCGGGCCAAGCAACGGCGATCCAAGCCCCTTTTTTCTCGTCTTTTTGCTTCTTCTGTGAAGCACCGCCAAAGTTCGGCAAGGTGAAGGACACGAGCGGTATGCTGCGCTGGGTGCTCCACACTTTTATAGTGCCATCGGCACTGCCGGAAGACAACAGTTTCTCGGAGTCTGCCGAATCTGCGGAAAAACTCTACTCAGCAAAAACATTCGGCCCGTCTGAACGCTTAACATAAATGACAATAGGGAGGTTTCGTAGCCACAGCTACGTGAACGTGAACGTGGCGCGAAACTTCTCCCACGTATAGATGAAAAAGTGTTGTTTCGTGCACTAACGCCACTTTTGACGTGGAGTGGAGCATATGTTCCCTCTCTTTCCCTTCA
>JAQIXP010004467.1:0-11507 GCA_034700285.1 Proteroiulus fuscus
TGCGGGGGGGGGGGGGATAAGTAAGTGTAGAAACCTATTTTTGTTTGTTTGTCTTTGTTTGCATAATCCCCATCTCGGGCTATGATCTTTTTTTTTGGCTCTTCGTGCCTTTCTATGTATTCTCAAGTAGGCCTACTTAGCCATGAATTAGGTGTGACAAGTTTGTTACTCTTGTCACTTATATTAAATAGTGATTCCTGAAGGGATCATGTAAAAATATCACCTGTGCAACTCTTTTGGTTTTATTTTATGAAATGACATGAGGCAACATCATTAAACCACGCATAACTTTTGAAAGACACGATCATGCCCGGACATTCCTCCTGCTTTTTGTCGTACATTTTACTTTTTTTTTATTATTTTTATATTGTCCTGCATTTCTTCACATTCTCTTCCTCCTGGTGTTTTATATTTTATATGATTTCCTATTTATAAATGTGAGTAGGCCTACACACGGTAGTCATACATGGCAAAACACTCCGTAATACTAAATTGATAGTCTGGAATGTGGTCATGCTACTGTGGCACTCGCTCGCTGTTGCTACTTATACCTTTTTTTCCTGCTTATTATTTTTTTTCTGTTCTTGCGTTCAATCCTCCTTTACGCCACGTTCTTCGACGTGGTTGTATTTTAAATGCAAATCATGATTTGGCCATTACAATTTTCATGCAAAGTGATTCTCTAACGTATAAAATGCACGTATCACCAAGGTACCACTGATAACCAGAAATTATATTCCCCCTTCGTTTTTCACTTTTTTTATTTTTGAGCACTTGTATTCGTGCTGGTAAGCTCTTCAATGCTTTTGGTCACACTAATTTTTAATAAAAAAAAAATTCTGCGTAATATTTCCCTTTAATTTTAGTACAGTAATCTAAACCAAGCAAGGCCAAAATGCATAATTGCAAATTTTTTAGGTAAAAATGTCTGACGATTTTCAATCTGGAGAAAATTTAAAAGGGATTCTACAAATTCATACAATTGCTAGAATAAGATATTAACAGAATTACTAATTGATCGGTGAAGATTTGAAGAGAAATTTTGTAAATGTTTTATATATATATATAGGCTTATTTAAAAGCCTGAAGTTTTGCAAAATATTTAAAACCAATACTATTCAATAATTCTGACTTTTTTCTTACAACCTTAATGTTGTTTATGAGGCATCTATGCTTGTATGTGGCATTGAAGGCGGCACACTAATGAATAACTTATTAATTGCTGGTTTTAAAATTTTAGTTAGCTTCAGCATTTTAAGAGTGAATGTTACCAGCTTCCAGCTTGGACTAATTTCTTCTCTTGCATTTAAGAGATTTTAAGTATTCATATTTTATTAAATGTTTTGTTAAGCCAAATTATAAGCAATTTAAATTAAATAAAGTGCATATATCAAGATAAAATCCTGTTTTATTGCAGTTACAAGCCTGAAAATTAACCTATTACATTGTACTCCACTTATCTCATTTATATTTACATTTGTTCAATACGCCTAAGTGAATAATTTGTGGAAGGTTTCTGTATTGATTTAATTGTTTATTAATTACACATGGCCATTATCATATACCTATCACCGTTGAATTACTGAGCAGCTGCTCATAATAAAAACCGATTGGCAAAATATTTTAATGTAGAAACTTATTTGGTAGGCTACACTAGCTTAGATAGTTACATGTACTTTAATAAAAACAAAGGAACTTATGAAGCATTCAATGCCACTAGCAATGGTTAAGTCTGAGTGAATTGAAACTCCAAATTAAGAAAAGCAAAATCGTGCACCTGTTATTTAAACACTTATTATAACTTATGAATATGGTACCGGTAGCTAATTTTATTAAGACTAGACTTAATGGCAAATTGCTAAATATTAGGCAGTTTTTATACTTTTGAGTTGTTTGTTCACTTGCTGAATCTTTATCTTTTATAATTTTTACTTTCAGGTGAATTCCACTGGTAAAAACCTGGATCTGAGCCAGTGGAAGCTTGCATTGAAGTCCGATCATATTCTTCTGCTACCTTTTAAAATAGGCGTAACACAATGTCACGCTCGGCCAGTCCCCAAGATATTCCGCTCGCCGAGGCGTCCATCAACGTAGACAATAGCACAAGCAGCAGCAGCAGCACAAGTGGTGGTAGTGGCGGCGGCGCTAGCAGCAGTACATGTAGCAGCGATGAGGATGACGGTGGTGACTGCTCCCGTGATTCATTCAAATCAGAATCTCAAAGTAGTCCTGCTGTGGACGGCCCTGTTTTAAGTCCCGTACCAGTGAACGGAATTGAAGTTAAACCATGTCGGAGCATAGATAGCCTCAGCAGCAGCGAAAATGATGATGTTGTTCGTAACGACCTTTTGAAGAAAAGGCAGATTAATAATGACGTTGAAGGTCCTTCAGCAACTGACCAGGAAACAGATTTTGGGGGAAAATTGCGATTTTATCTTGGCGAGTAACTTGTTTGTAGGCCTACACGTGGAGAAAGTTGATGAAATCAAATCTAATCTTTCTGTTTGAAAACTGTGTACTAGATGGTCATTGTGTGTTGGAGCTTCGACACGATTTAGACGATAACGGACAGCCAAAGCAGTGGATGCAGTCTTGGGGTAAGACGTATCATCCGCCACTTTCTTCCACTCAGCCACCTCCTCCGCCACCCCCGTGGCAACCCCAGGAGCTGTCTAGTCCAGGTGAGCTTCAATCTCAAAGATTTACTTTTGCTGCAAAATTTCTTCCCGTATCTAATCTACGTGATTGTTTCCTTATCACACTAGTAGAATCTCAGGAAGACAGAAATCCTAATTTGCCTGATGCAACGACTCCCTCTGCCACCAAGAACAAGAAGAAGCCATATAATGGCCAATTCCTAATGTTCTTTTCACGAAGACGGCATGATTCTAGTCAGCCATCGAAGATGGTGACTCTTCCGAGATGTATACTAAAGAGAGCTGCACGCTGTCCAGGCCATGCTGTTCTTAGTAGCAATTGCATTTGCACGCATGGTACGGTCCGATTTATAAATTTAGCAACTTGTTTTAAGATATATTCCTTTTTATGAATTTTGATTCAACTTGCTTCAATTCTCATAAAGTTTGCACTTGCTGAGTATATGCAGTGTGGCTAAAGGACTGTTAAAGTATTACATAACACATTTTAATCAAATAAGATTAATGGTCACAACGTGATTTTTATACATTGGGAAATCCCGTGAATTAATATATGGCGCCCTCCCTTTTCCGCTACAGATGCCACACTCTTTTCCTCTATTTCTGCATCCTCGTTGTACATATTTTTATACGCTTACGTTAAAATAAAGTCATATGGAAGCCCATAAAACATGCATCTGTCCGTGCCTTCTGCCGAGGTCCCGGTCGACAATGCTGATAATATTCACTTTTCAGATGACCACATATGAAGTGCTGACCAACGAGCAATTATTTCCCACAGAATTTGAAAGTTGTTACCAAGGATATTTTTTGCGATTTCTGTTGTGCATTATATTCTAACTAAAATAAAGGTGAAACCCTTCCCCCTCCCTTGTCATCGTAACCAGTCCCTAATACCACCAATTTCTCTGTCCCAGCATTATGTGATACTTCAGCTGCACCTAATTTGACTTAAATTAAAAAATATATCTGGGTTTTTTGGATTTAATAGGTTGTAACCATACATATGCAGTTTTTTGGTTTGAGTCTTAGCAAACCACTCTATATTTTGAAAAGCACAATCAAAAGAAGCATGTTTTCGTTGAGCCTTATGCTAAAGAATTCATTATCTTGCTACATAGTAAATTTTTCTAAAATATTCATTTTCATATTAACTGAATAAAACTTTTGTGTGGGTGCGAAGACTTCACAATTACCACCAATCCCAAATCAGTAAAATTGCTTATACCTTTAAATCATGAATCTGAATGCTATGTAATTTACTTTGTATTTAAAATGTGTTACAATGATTGAGTTGCTTTTAAAAAATAAGATTTTTTTTATTCTTTAGAAAAATATCCGAATGGCTGCAACATGTTGACGCGAGCAGCCAGTCGCTCATCTTCATTTCAACAGAAGTCACAAAATATCAAGTACATTGCCGAAGATCTCGCATTTAAATGTGTTACTAACGAAAGAGGGAAGGAACTACACCTGGACGATCCTGCTTCGTTAGACAGCTTACTTCTTGGAGCTCTGTTAACGCCGAAGAGAAATAATTCCAAACCATCACGAGTTATTGAAGGAAGTCGACCACATCTGGATTCAAATGACAGTAATAAAAAAGGCTATGTTATTGAGGAGAAAGAGAAAAACGAAACAAATGTGCCTGTTGCATCTTGGAGCAATGTGGATAAGAACAATTTTGTTAGTCATGCTGCAAGCAGCTTGGGTTGCCAAAGCTCTACAATCCACAGTTTGCAACACGCAACAATGGACAAGAAGAGAGTGATGGAAACTTCGAACGACAATGACTTGCTAGATAACTCTTGTGCTACAGTACTTAAGAAAGTCAAGCAAGAATGTGATATTGTGTCGAAAGATGTAAGTGTGCAGCTCCCATCT
Organism: Proteroiulus fuscus; assembly: GCA_034700285.1. Lineage (NCBI taxonomy): Eukaryota > Metazoa > Arthropoda > Diplopoda > Julida > Blaniulidae > Proteroiulus > Proteroiulus fuscus. The sequence goes on from JAQIXP010004467.1 coordinate 4,542, forward strand.
AGTCATCCTTACAATATTTGCAGTTCAGGCTCCTTGCCTGTTGCTAGTGGAAACTTGACAATTGGCTGTTCAAAAAAGGAAAGGGATGTTAAACCGGTATTTGTAATAGGGGATGTTTTACCAATTCGAGAAACTGTGACACATTTGACGTGCCCTTCTGAAGGCCCAATTAACATTGAGACTGGTCAATCAAGAAAGAAAAAGGGTGGATATGGACGTGGCCGAACGATTGCCGAGTCTGTTCGTGCATTTGTAATCAGTGATATCTTAAACCTAGGCGGAGATGTTCGGACAAAATATGTTCCTCGCGGCGTTTTCACGGAAGTTGCTTCTAGGTAAGAAAATTGTTTTATTTGTAGATTTGATTAAGATAATTTGAGACCAATAAGTTGGGATTATCAATTTTGCTTCTTCGATATAAATTGTTTTTTATTCATCGATAGGTATAAAATTGATGCAACGACAACTTACCGCTGGTGGTTAAAGTATTGCAATGGTGTGAGAATGGTATCAAACTGCACGTCCAGAAACACTGATTCTAGTCAGACATGTGAGTTTATTTTCCTGGATATTTTTCTATCTAATTTTTAAACGATTATGCAGCAAGATTGTAAGATTTAACCACCACTTCAGGAAATGTTTGTAAGTTAGTTTGGCTTTTATCTACTGTATTTCTGTTTTAAATGAATTTTTTTTTGCCAAATATTAAGAATTTTTCACATTTACCTGATAAATTTTGTTTATGCAATATTTTATAATATTGGTAATGCATTCGTAAATCATAGTGAATCAGGTGAAATTTAAAGTGAATCCTAAATAATGTTCGAACCTGAACTGAATCTTGATGATTTAATTTCATCCTGATGAATTCTTTGTGTATCATTTTAGGGTAATATCACCCTTTGCTTTGCTACACGCACACATACACTAATGCATGAACCATTAAATATCCTATAGGCCTACATATACAGCAGTATTTTTATGTCTTAGTTAGTTTGTTCTAGAAAAACTGTTGTAGAACTACTGGTATGTGTATTTGCATGTGTGCACACAAACAGTTGGCTACGCTTAAAATGTTTTTTTTTTAAATGGATTATAAAAATTAGTTAAGCATGGTTTATCCTTCTGGCAGTGAATCTGTAACACATGTAATTTTAAATCTGGCCTATGGCATAAAGAGTGCTAATTGTGGAAATAACCAATGCCTTACAGCTTTTTTGCCATGTGGTACAACTGCTGGTCCATCCTACCCATCAGTCCCTGCTGGTGAAACTGAAGCCCAAATGATTAGCAAGTATGACAAGTTGGGCAAGCAGCGTTTCCATGTTGCAACAACTCAGCCTTCTGTAAAAATTGAACATTTTTCTTCAATGCCACAAGGTAAGACTTTATTTATGGAAGGCGAGGATTATATTGTTCACAGAAATTCCATCAGTTGACTTTCTTAATTACAAAGAAACTGCCTGATGTATTATAGCCAATGAATAATTACTTAGACTCGTGCAATTTTATTTCTAAGCACCTCAGAAAATACTAGTTAGTATTTTTATAAGTATTTATTGTTGATATAGCTAGAGAGAATGTACAGGCAAAGTCTTATCATCATCATCATCCTCATCATCGCCCATCACATGGAGATAATCACTCCCCACGATCTGACGATTCTGCCTCATCTGGTGCTTCCTTGGTGGACCCTGCTTCACTGTATGCTTCTTCCATAGCTTTCATTCCGCCTAACGGTACTTGGCAGCCCAATTTACAATCAGTCACAAATGGTCGATTGTCGGTTCTTTCACCTCGTATGCCACTTCCAGTCGGTCTCACTTTGCCATACCTCTTCAATTATCCTTCTATTCCTCAATATGTGAGTGCGCATTCCGAGGACCTCGTCTCAATCAACGGAAACAAAAAACTAGATTCACATAACTCAGGTATTTTTATTTTATAAATCTTGATAGTGCCTTGCAATAAGGATTTCACATTGATTGCTTCATTTAATTTCAGATGAACCGTTAGATCTAACTCTTCCTAAACAAAGGACAAGGATCGGAGAGTCTAACTTAAACCGTTTTGTTAGTTCCAATACAAGGACTCAAATTCCCAACCTTGGAAGGAGTGATCGATATACGTATAGTGAGTGGTGAGATTGGGTTTTTCAGTGTTTCTAGTCGTTTATAGACCCTAAATGTGTCATGGCGCTCGTGATAGTAACGAAAAAATGTTAAATGCAATTGAGGTGAGGGCCTAAGCTGCAGCAGTTATTTATATTCATCATAACCTTTAAAATTTTAAGTGTCATCTGCTATTTTATTGTTTCCATAAAGGAATCCAACGCTATATTAAAATGCCAGTGAAAGTTTTGCAATGCTTTGCCCTCTAATTAGTTATGCAGGATGAGCCATAAGTCTTCGGACATAAAGTGTATTCTCTTTATTTAAAAATGAAAATTTTAAAGATGTATCGATACAGATAGGGAAACTGATTTAGGAAGTTTGGGCAAGTGTGTATAGACTCCTTTCCTCACTGTTTTATGTTTTTTGATTGGAAATGGCTAATGGTTCGTCCAATGCGTTCTAAGTTATGGGCAGAAATTCAATGGAAATCAGTGGGCTGTGCTTCTTCAGAGTCACACAACTCAAGCAGCGAGAGAATCCTGCCTGCAGTGGAAATAGGGCCCAACTATTCCATATAGTGATAAAGTGAAGCCAAGTTGAACCTTACATTGAATAAATTTCCTGACGGACATCATTAAACAAATTTAAAATTTTTAACGCCAAATCCAAGTTGATCCTTGTTGGCAGCACCATTTTTTTAAATGTGGGGGGGGGGGTGGACGACGACTAATATTACAATGAAACCTAACATCTATCTTGGAAATGTTGTAATTTCTGAATTAGGGTAAGGGTGGTTCATTTGTTAATATAAATGCCCTTCTGTATTATACTTCATCTTTATTTTAAGCTTCACTTGTCACAAATTGAGACTGCCGTTTAAGTATAATGGACAGCTATAAATAAATAGGTTGAATTTTTTTAAGATGTGCAAATCCATATTAACTATTTGCAGGATAATTGGAGTTATCCAAATGCGCTTTATTATATGAAAGTAAGGCTATTCTTGCATATTATGCATGTCTCTACTGTTAATTATTGAATGTGAGGAAAACAATTTTAGAAAAAAAATTGACAAATGCCATAAGTTTAAGGTGACTATTTAATAAAAATCATGTGATTTAAACTAGCTGTATGGAATCAACCCACCCTGATATGAATGTCTTTAGGGCAAAATGTGATACCATTTTAGTAATTTCTTAGAGAGAGTGATTTGCAATGCTAATGTAGGAAAATTAAATCAAAAAATGCTTTCAAAAATCATTACTGCCAAAAATAATTGTAATTTTAACTCACCTACGTAATTGTATTTGTCTTGCACTTTAAATGTTTGTAAGTTTTAAAATGATTTTACATATTTTGGTTAGAATTTGTGAAAAAAAATTTAAATTCTAAAGCTGGAAAATTTATAGTAAAATGGTTGTGGGAATAACTCTTATTTCTTATTATAAAATTTATGCTTTCAATGTCTTATTGGTTCAAATTTGAATCTTAGTTGAATTGCTTAGCAGTTTTTGGATACCAACATGCAAATTAGAAATATTTATATTTTTTTATTGTAAAGCCCAATCATTTTTATTCCTATTTTCTAGCTAAAATTCAAATAATGCCAAGAAATATATTTAATTTAATTAACTTTTAACATAATTCTCCATTTATTTTAGTCCATCCAGTAAACTCATCCTAAAAACTCTTCTGTCGGCACACGACACTCAGGTGGAGAATGACACAGACAGTTCAATAAAATCGGCCAAGAAACGGAAAGCTCTGAAAGTAAAGACCAAAGGAATGGAAGTTCAGTTGCCCGTTGCTCAACACAGCATGAAACCAAAACATTACCCATTTGTGTCCTTGCAGATCGGCTCTTTCGAAGTCAGTAATAGTTTTCTCGTTTTCTTTCTTTCACGTGCATACTACTATTAAATTAAGTGGGAACTCTTCGTGATTCAATGTTCTATTGACAATCGGAGGATTTCCAGCTTAATTGCTTACAATTTCCATTGCTTAGTTAAAACGTATGGGTTTGTATATTGCTCATTAGATACACAGCAATTTGTCTCCCAACAGTAACTATGAAAATGGCATCGTTAAAGAAAGTGTCAACAAATTCAAGGTTATCTTCAAACAAAAGTAAACCTATCAGCTTTTTTATGAGTCAATTTGCATGTAATGTCGTTTTTGAACTTTTCATTTAGTCTCAATTCTGTTTTGCTTTTTAAAGGAAATTTGTATACGAATTTGAGATGAGTGCCGAAATGGAATGTACAGCAAATGATGGTAAACAAGATGAAGGCCCATGTTCCCGTCGGATGGCTTGTATCGTCGTGCCTTTTAGTATCGTAGAGGCATTTTGGTGTTACGGCACAACCATTAACCTGCAAGTCATCTCCAAGCCTTGCATGTTCCTCGGACAGCGACTCAAACAAGCGGGTTGCGTCCCCAGCATGACCGTGTACGAGACCAAAAAAACCGTGGATTTGACTGGAGGTCAACTTAGTCTAGCAAATTTACACAAGGTAACTCTAATTTACATACCATTTTTTAAATATAAAATTCCTTGGTTTCTTTAAAATAAGTTAAATATGCATATCTATCAGCTAGTATAAAATCAAGATTCCCGGTTTTTGGTTATTATTTCAACTTTTTGAGTAGAACTTACAAGATGATTGGTTTAAATAACTAGATTTTTTTCTAAAATTTTTGATTACAAGTCCTGTTAGCAAATATGTTACTTACAATTTGATGGAGAAATTAATTAAAAATTTGTGTTGCAGTTTTCATTTTCTGTTATGGTTAATTCACTAATTTTTGTTTCTTTTTCCTTAGATAACATTATTGAAACCTCATTTAGTTGAACAACTGAAGATCTACCTCGTTCTTTTTGACATTAGATACCATAATTTAATGACCCCTTCCATTCTGCCAGTATCAAGTCATACTGGCGAGCCAACCAATAGACATTCTTCGGAATCTGGTGATGATTGTAGATCTTCTTTACTCAGTTCACTTCCATCTTCTTAGTTTTCTCCCTCGTAATGGCGTATTCAGCATTTTATGATTTTAATAAGCTTTGTAGAAATTTGTTAATTTTGTCTTGGTTTAATGCTGATTATCCCTTGCTACTAGTAATTATCATTTAATGTTGATCGTTTTCTGTTTACCAAATTTATTAGAAGTATTTGTGAAGTTTTTGAGTGAAATGATATTTTGAGATCCAATTGTGAAGGGTTGTCTTTTGCTGTATACATGTAGATATATTATTACTCATTCTGCCAATTGTGCCAAATTTTTAATCGTTTAGCAAGAATGCCACGTTAATGGTGGTTAGTGAGATTTTCGATTATTGGGGAAGGGGGGTTAGATCATGTCATGTTTGTAAAAAGTCCCGGTAATGAAGTTTTATTTTCCAAGAATAGGACCCAAAGTTGAACCATCAGAATTGGTCAAGTAAAACTTATAGCAAATTTAGACCAACTGTATTATACCTATACGTGGTTTAAGGAGATGATATTGCTTTGTAGTTTTGTTTTATCTATAGTTATGATCACTCCTTTATGCTATGCTGAAGTAGTGTTTTTTAATGGTATCAGAAAGATTCACGTGCGAGAGATTATAGTCATTAACAGTAATATTAACTTTAAATGTTAAATTTTTTTTAGTAATATCACCCACATACCTAGTTTTAGAGAAAAGAATTGACTCTTTCAAGGAATTTGTAATATTTGGGTGCGCAAGCGATGAATATTGCATGCATAATAAACTAATTACATGTATCCTACAGCCCCAAAACTCTATTCAAACTATTTAATAGGTTGTTGATTTTAGTTTGTGTTTTAATGTAACTGTTTACATTCATTTTTATCAAATTTATAATTTGAAAATTTAAGCTAAAAAATGGTTGAGAAACGAAGCTGTCAACAGTTTTTTCTTTGCATGCAGTTTTGGGATTTTTTTTTAAAATATTGCAGCTAGAAATGTAAGGCTGTGAAAAACGCGTTAAATATTGTTAATTGGTTGAGTTACTATCAGGTTTATGCATAATACTAGCTGTTTAAATAAATTTAATAGTTTTGTAGTACTTGCATCCATGAGTATCCTACCTCTGCTTCATGTTATTATATACGAGAGTACATGACGTTTTGTTTTAGTGTCGTTTGCTTAGGAAGTTCATGCTAGATCCTCGAGAAATTCTTTGCATATTTTATTTTTGTCAAAATTATTCCATACATTCTTGAAGCGATTTGTAACTATCTTGCTCAGGTGATTTAAGTTATGATTTTTTTTAAAGTTGCTAAATAGGCCTTGTCTGTCTGGTTTTATGAATATTTATGATTATTAGACTATCGACATAAGCTAGAAAACTTCAGGAAATATAAGAAAGGTTACTGCATCTATGTTCAAAATGGAAACTATTCATGAATTTCATGGGACCATTAAAAGTCAACAAAAATTTTATTTTGGTCTGTATTGGGTTTATGGGTATAATATGGTAATCTCCAAAGTTTTTGTGAGTAGAAAGTACCTTTAGGTTCAAGACTGTCGCAAACCAGACTACATTATTCAGAACACTCCAAAACAAAATTATTCAGTAAAATCATGTACAGCTGCATAGACGATTCCTGGACAAAATATTGGGGCTCTGGGTCCTATTTCATCAAGACTCCAGAATCTAAAATCCTCAATCTCAATTAAGAATCCTAGAAATTTTGGTTCCATCGTACAATCCAAAATCCAGAATCTTTCTTGGGAGTAGATAGGATTTTCAGGATTGGGAATGGTCTACGGAGCCATTTTTGTTGGTTTTTTTTGGATTCTGGATTGAGATTCAGGATTGTAGATTCTGGAGTCTTGGTGA
>JAQIXP010004468.1:0-11506 GCA_034700285.1 Proteroiulus fuscus
AATAGAGGGCTTGGCAAACAACCAATGAGGAATGACTCATTTCTGGTCTGATCTGAGGGTGAATTTGAGTTTAGTAGTCCTTGAAGTATTTTAATGTCCCAAACTATATGACATAATACAGTATCGATGGCTTATATAGAGCATAAGTAGCGAATGAGGCATTGAAATAACATGGCTCATTCGCTACTTGTGCTCTAAGCCATTGATATGTTCACTACAAATCATTGTTTCTTACTTCTTTAAAGCATGGAAAATGTTCAAAAGTTCATAACCTTTTGCAATAAATTTATATTTGTGATATAAATATTATAAGCAAATAAAATATTTTTAAAATGCTGTTATGTCAAATGACAGCAAAATTAGTTTATATTGTTTTGTGAAAATATCATTTTAAATTGTTTAGCCTTACTTCATTAACATTGCCTAAAAGTTTTTTGGAAATACTGTCACCAGGCCTGACTGACACTCGTGAATGCTAAGAACAAAAAAATTGCATGTAACAAATTAATTAAGAGAAAAACTTAAAATAACTTAAGTGAAGAATATAACCTAATCCTATAGCAGTTCTAAAACAATTAAAAGTATATATTTAAAAAAAACCTAAAATTGCCCAAAATAGATTTTCTTTGACCAAGATTAGCAACGCTGGTGCATTGGTAATTTATGCAAGCATATTGTGATTAATTCCCACATTTGCAAACTTGAATTCATGAGTTTAGCTGGACTGAAGTTGACCATTAAAAGTGGTCACTACTACATGCAGCTATAAGCACGCGAATACATAAGTCAACGAACCCATTATTTGATTATCAACAAAACATAAAACTTTATAAAAGTGATATAGATACGTATATACATTTAACATAATATAAGCTCATATCATGCCATTTCCCAAGCCTTTCGTATTCCCATAATTGAATATCAGTATGCGGGAGGTGTAATCCAATATTGATAAAATTAATTTAACGAGGTGGGAATCGGTTCGATAAAGCAGAAAGTTAAGTGTAGGAGCAACTTGTCACTCTCATTAATATACGAATTTAATTGTGAATATAGATGAAAATCGGCTTCAGAACACACGAGTAGGCCTATTGCTCTCGAAATTAATCCGAATCACAGCTACGACGCTCCCATCTTAAGTATAGCATTGAAGCAAAAAAAAAATTTAACGTAAAAATCATACACTTTTCTCCAATCTTGAGAAATCATTTTCGTTTTAAAAAAAATGACTAAACAACAGATGTTATAGGCATTCAAATGGGATTCACTTTTGCGTCTAAATTTCTAGCAAGGGAAAATAACCAAAGTTATTATGATGATATATGCGCGCATTTGAGAAAGTGCAAATTTTGCAATTAGTTTCGCACATGATGTCCGTAGCGAGCTGACCAGAGAGAGAGCGAGCGAGAGAATATGCAATGGTCAAGCATTAAAACGACCATTAATCCAAATGGCCAGCGCAAACGGTTCCACTCTTGGTCTGTCCTCGAGCATAAAAGTTCCGCACGACTGACCACTACGTCCGCTCGATTTACCAGCAATGTTTATCTAAGCCCTTGTAGATCCTCAAAGTTTACCAAGTTGAAAGAGTGTGCCCTAAAGGCCGTGGGAAGTTAACGCGTGCAATGACAGCCTACTTCACCTGCATGGCAAACACTAATATTTTTCAACCCTAAACAAATAAGCACTAATATAGGTATATTGGAATTACACCAGAGATTTTAATTGCTAGAAAAGCTGTTGAATACTGGACCATTCTGCTCAGCCAAGCTTGACCGCTATACTCCTGCATATATACGTCTATTGCGTTCAACTGCAGCATCTTTGGCTGTTTCTTAGCACCTAGCTCTTGACCATTACGGCAAATGACAAAATGACCATTGACAAATGCAGACCGCTTCAAATATAATAATTAAAAGAAATAATTTAAACTTTATCAATGAAAAGTTTTGAGCGAAAGTAATTTGCAACTATCTGAATCTTCTGCTATGTGCATGCGTAGACAAGGGGCGTGGGGATGTCTCCAGGTTAAAGCCCCCCCCCCCCCCTTCTGACAGTCAGGAAAATACACCTCAGGCTTTTGTTTGGATGTACATCACAATTATTTAGATATTTTTTAATATATTCCCCACCCCAATACTACCAAACTGAAATACTTTATAACCCCCCCCCCCATAGACGGTCGGTGCAAATTTTTATAGGGGGGGGGGGGTGTTGAAACAAATATTAATTACAGTTATGTACAAACTTTAGAATGAAAATTGTTGAAAATTTCAATTGGAAGGGCTTAGTCCGGCTGGATCTGCCTTTGAAGGGGGGAAGAGCATAGCCCCAATTCGCTATTCCCCCCCCCCCCAATAATTATGCCTGAATTTTAATGAATATATTGATATAGTGTCCTCAGCATTTGTTAGTTTAGGATTACACTTTGTACAATGAAAATCTCGGCTATTTTGTTATTGATGGTTGCAATTTTTTATACACTGCTAATATGATGAATCATTCCATCCCATTCAAATCACAATAAAATGATGAGATTTGTAGCCATAATGACAAACAGATGATTTAATCACATTTCCAAGACAAATGACTCGTTCAAGGAAAACAAATTTATCATTATTGCTAAAAAAAAATGTCTGTTTGCTCATTAATTTAACTTCCAATCCTGATTTAGATTAATTATTTTAGCAAAACAAGCCCATTATTGTAGCTAAATTTTAACACGAGTATACCGTATAGGCTTAGTGACTTGAGTGTAAACATACTTTTTTTTTGCATCAGCTAAGTTAACTATAGTCATTTCATTGTTCAAAAACGTCCTGCATGTCATTTTTCTTAACGTCTCATTCATCCAATGAAATAAAGACAAAAAAGTTTTAGGAAAAAAAATTCTATTATGTGCCAAAATGGCTGCCGCTATTGTTCAGACGAAACCTGTTAATCATTTTTCAGTCTCTCACGGATTTCAGTATAAAAGGATGTAATAGAAAATATAAAAAATCAAAAAAGATTTCATTGACACAAGGGGTGCTGCCTAGCAGAATTATTCTAAGAATTGAATGGAAGTATACAGTTTCCTTATTGGATGAATGTTATGGCTGTCTGCCATATAAAGTGGGCAGGCTGACATTTTTATTTATGTATGGCGACAAGAGTGACAACAAGCCATCATTTGTCACTACATTGCATTGTTGAAATTTTAATTTAATGTTCCGTGAAGTATCCCCCCACTCAACAATTGAAGTCAGGACGAATTTCCGCTGTTTTAAATTTCTAACAAATTAATGTTCTTTTAATATCTTCCGTTGAAGAACAACATTAGGTTTAGGACACATATCCTTCAGCATACATACAAAAGTTAAAAACTTGACATTTTTCCATGAAAAATATGATGTGAGGAAAGTTTTCAATTGTTGCGCGGGGTATATCATTTGCAGGAATCAAATGCATGGCCATGATAAGTACATGTATTTGCTGTATTTGCCCATTTTCAGTAATGCTTTGGACCAGCAAAATTTTATGGCTAAGGGGGGGGGGGGACAATTGCCCCCCCCCCTGTATCCGCCCCTGCTCTGGGCAGAAAGCGTGATGAAGCATAGTTTTCTGCAGAACATTATGTCCAATTTATTGGCAGTAATTAGTCACATAATTTCTTAAAATAAGCATTGCAGAAACACACTTTCAGGAATAAATTTTGGGATTTCTTATTGCTATATTAGAAAATTTGTTTTCAAAATTCCCCATCCCATTGGGCCTACACAAATAAAATAAATAAATCCATAATAACCTGCAAAATTTCTGATATTTTTCTAATTTAACTTAACAAATGCCAATGACGAATTTCTAAATAAAATATACACTATAAAACAATGTAAAACTTCAATTTTTCAGCAATTTTTCTTGAATATTAAAATGGCACTTTTAGTTTTTGAATATATAGCCTATTTGGTTTTCGGTAATTTTTTAACACTGGACAAATTGCATTTTTACATCAGAAAAACTAATCTTTCCACTGTTTAGTTTTTCTATAAAGCTTGCTTACATGTGTCATAATAGAACATTATAATCTACAGTTCCAATATATCAGAAAAACACATTTATGGAATAATTCTAATCTATTATTTTTGTCCAAAATAGCACAAGTATATACATATTGCCAAATGAATTCATATTTAGCCAGTTTTGATATGCTAATGCACCGAAGCAGTGAAATATCTGTTATCCCATTTAGATTTTTCATATTGGCGGCCATTTGCATTAACATTTTTGCAGACTCATAAGGAGAACTAGTCCATGAACTCATCCCCTAAATAACGTTCTGATATCCCCTTTTTTCAGGGCGATGAAACGTTCCCGATACTAGCTTAAATCGGAAACGGAAGTCACCATACACACAGAGGGCGCGACCCTCTCCTAAGGGAACATGCGGCAAACGGAAACTTAATGTTGAGCACAAATAAAAGTAATGAAAAGAAATGGAAGCTCATTTTGGAGTACTAGACTATCATATTGCAACATAAAAGAACATTAAAGGGCCCAAATAGGAAACATTAAGACTCGTTGGCATTATGCCTATTGTGTGTTGTTCCAGTTTGCTCATGCATCTGCTGCAATTTATGTGACGTAGTCTCTTTAATACTCCAATGCATGGATTTGGCAATATAAGATAATGCATAATAAAGATAGCGTGCCCTTTACCATGACCTTTATCAATTAAGTCATAACTTATGGGCAATTAAACAAAACTTAGTCATCTTTAGAGGGACTGCCAAATGTCTATATAAGCACACACTCGCAAACTGAAAACCCGCCAAGTGGAACTGGCTTTCATAATGATTCAATTGTTTGTTTGCACTTTAATTTTGTGTTTGTTTTTAAGCTTGGCTGAATACTTTTGTCAGATTTCGTTAAGGACCTGCGCCATATTAATTGTAAACACACCTCATAGGAGACTGAACTCTCAATAACTCTTTTCAGTTATCTTCGCTTTCAGCTCTCATCACATGCAAAAATATGCAAATGATAGAAAGTGTTTGAACATTTAAAATTCAACACCACACACATATTCATACGATCTACATGCCTACATATAAAACATTTTGTTCAGATACAAAGTTAGGCTTACCTTATAAAGTTGGACAAATGAAGGAAATAAAGATTTCAACAATGCGTATGAAGTGAACTATGTCTGCATCAAAAAGGTTACTGCAAATCAAAAAAAATAAGACATTTTCAAACTATTATCTTTAATTCAGGAATTCAGTATTATTAATGATTAAAATTAATGGTGTAAAATGAACAAAGTTATTGAAGTATGTCCCACTTTGAAGACTGCCAATGACTATATATATGCTGTGATCAGTTGAAAGAAAGTTTTGACACATTATAGGTCTATTATTTTAGCCAGTCAGCCTATATAGTCAATTCACCTTTTCGAAAGCTCTACTGACGTTGTGACTCTAATGTATATAGTCGATATACCTTGCCTATGGAAAATTTGTCTCACAATTATGCTATAGAACAGTGTATATACCAAGCATTTTCAAGCAGCTTCATCGCCTATTTTCGACTTCAAAAATACTGTTAATGAAGTTGAATAAGTGGCCGTTTTGTATGCAAATGCAAATGAGTTATTTTCGGTCAAGTGATAATACAGGAAGTTTTTCCAAATGTGAAGTTTCTATGCATATACACATACAAGAGTTGTGTTGTATATTGCATATAGGGTCTCTTACAGAAGTGTCAGCAAAATGGATGAGAGGGAGTATTTTTCGATAACTTTTCCTTTTCTATAGTTCATAAGTATTTGGCACGATCGTCTTTGTCATTAAACTGGCATCAATTGCGCTCCAACGATTGCACGAATATTGAAGTATATATATATATGGTATAAACTTTAGGCCCCCAAAAGGAAAACTATATGTGTTGTGAGTGTGAGGGGTTTTAGGGTCTGATATGTCAAACTCACATGCCCACTTCACTTCTTAAGAGTCTTTGTACCCTGAAGTCAACCCATTTTCTATCTTTTCTCATCCCCATTTGTTGTTGTTGTTGATTTCCATTTGCACAACCTCTTTTCTATATATATATATATGTTTGAACCGATTGCTTGCTTTCATCAAAACCACTCAGAATGACTTCAGAGCATGCATCTCCCTCTATACCAATATATATATATATACGGTATGTGTGTGTGTGAATACCCCACCCCTGTTTTTTTTAAAAAAAGGGGGATCATTGAGACCCCTAATTGTTATGTATTATTGGAAAAGCAGGTTTACTTGATTGGCTCTGGAATAACGTGCCACGTTTCACGTCATTTTTAATCTAAAGTGAGTCGTGGATTCATCTCTATATATATATATTGATATGAAAAGAACTCGATCCATGCACGGTTTTCAACCCAACAGCCCTATGCATTCCCCTATATATGTTTGTACACTTCAATACTTTTTTCTACTTCATTTTCTTTAAATATTAGAAAATGAAGTGGCAGAATTTTTCATTTAGCTTTTATAACCCACATCCCCACTATTTTTTTTAGCTTTATTTCAAATTCAATTATATTTTTCCCCACAATTACTCGACAATTGCACCCATTTCATGCATGGACAATAATTTTAAAATAACATTCTTGGCTTTCTGCATGGAATGTAAAGTATGAGAAAAGTATTTGTCATTGCATGAGTTGTGCTTACATTTAAATACATCAGTATATATTATACAGTGCTCCTGTTATTATAAAACATGCATATATCAGAGCAAATCAGAACAGAACTTTTACACGTGCAGTGCATTCTATTTCTAGTGTAAAATGAGAAAATAGTTCAATATTTGCTCACCATTCACCACTAGTGGGCAAATATGGCGCTGTCCATTTCTTTTAAAGACAATTCATGATTTATAACTCTTGATAAGTTTCGTTATGATTTTTAATTCAATGGACAAAATTACATTAATTTACCACAATTTTAAAAATAACTTATAATAAAGTAAAACTTTCCATTCAAAATGGCAGATTAATATCGTAAATTTATACCAGTGGTAACCATTCCAATTAAGTTAGCATTGGAATAACCAGACTTTTTTAATACTGTAAATCTTGAATAACAATCTTAGAATTTGCATAATTTAATTTGACTACATCTAGTGTCCAAAATGGTGCCATTTATAGATTTTTACTAGTATAACTATACATTTTTACATACTGATAGTATATGTTATACTATCTGCATGTATAGATGTTTTTATATAATGTAACTATCTGTTTCATGATATTTTGAAACTATTATATATTGACCTACTACAACTGTGCATCCTTTTATCCAGTAGAGGGGGATATATACTGTCGGTAAAATAGCGCCTATTTGGGCTTTGCATTTTCATACAAATCCATGTATTCAGGACATTTTATTTAACGATTAGTATAGGCTCAAATCAAATTGGAATTTTCATAAATTTATATATAATTGACATTTGTTTCATGCTCTTTTTCCTGTATACAACTCACTTCTTTCAAAGTGGGACTTTCCCTTTCAAAATGTGCTTTTCATAACCAATTAGTCATCAGCATGTTTTACTTCAGGTCTACAAATGACGTCACAAATCCCGACTCTACGGGTTTAAAGTTCCCATTAGACTGATATAATTATACAACGAATTTCTACAAGCATATGGTTCAACATGAATCCAAAATATCTCAAAGTAGAAGATTCCAGACTATCAATAATTTTTTTTGTTACTCAACAGAGCAATCCTGCATGTTTTTAAAGTTTATTTTTGGATCCTATATAAAAATACAGGAAAAATGTATATATAACAGTAAAATTCAGAATTGAAATTGATGTCAACCCCTTTGTAAAAGCGTATAATAAAAAAATTGTACCAGTTGCTATAAGTTGTGACTATTATTTCCCATTATTCCCCCCAAAAAATCTTGGCTGCTTTCACTTCTTGGCGTGATTGTCAAAAGTGTTTGGACTATAGATTATTTGTTTGGTAATTCAGGCCCTATAGATACTCTCACTCTGTGCTATTTCATTTCCCTTTGCGGCTATTACATTATATTGAGGCGTTTTTACCATGTCCATTATATGGGCAGTCGCCAACTCAGTCATCGGCCGTAAAAATTCAATATAAGTCAGCAATCAAATGAGATGTTGGTTTAGCCAAGGCGTCGGATATTTCATTTTCTGTGTTAGAGATATATATGTATTTGGGCAAATTTATATCGCCGGCGAAGTGTGGGGGGTTTCTGCCCATGTCCATCCATCATTTTGGATATATGGCTATATGGTCAAATATATATTACATGGATGTGTGTTTGACACCTAACACTGCATGCTATATATATTTTCCAAGATATGTTCTCATACTTTCCAGTATAGTAATATCTTCAAACGATTTTTCCTTTTATTTTATGCTAATCGAGGGTTAATCGAAAAGTTCAATGAATTCGAAATTGGTTTTATATTTTTCTTTAAATTGTACATGGACCTATACAAGCTTCATCGATAAAGGAAGGATAAACTTTTCTAAATCGATTTTTATTAGTAATATTGTCTATAAAGTTTATGCTGTATGGCAGTCTTGGAAGTTCACAGGGTAGGCCTATATATTTTAGGCCCATATTTTCTGTAGAAAATGCATTTCAGATTGATGGTAACGAATTTTTGTAGAAAAATTTGTATTTTTGTTATACAGAAATTGAATACTTAAAGAATTCTGCCAAAACATGATCCACTTCTGCAAAAATAGAGATGAAGCTTAGTTTTCTGCAAAAAGTCAATGTAAATTTTTCTGCAGAAATTCGTATAACTGCAAAGGTGCATTCTCCTAAAAAAAAAATACTTCTTAAAAAATGGAACTCAATGCACGTGCATATTTCAGCAAATCAAATGTAAATGTCACGTGCAATAAGTCCCAGCTTGGAAACTTATTCTGCTAATAATTTGCAGAAACATTTTCACATGGGTAGGCATTAATAATTTAACTTTTTCCATTGAAGTAATAACAGTCCTTTTAGATTTTATTATAAACAGTTAACATCACAAATTTTACCTGGTTATTTTAATCTGAAATGTAATATAATTTTCTAAACATGCAGGCAGGACCTGTATTTTGGTCAGTTCCAACTATTCAACATTAAGATTTGTCCACTTTATATATCTAAACAGATTCAGTCAACAGCTGAATAAAACAGCTTTTAATGGATCTTCATGCCTGACCTGAATGTTTAAAAGAATCCTAAATTTGAAAAAAGTTTCTGCATGTACAAATTATTTGCAGCATTAATGTACTGCAGAAAACTGAGCTTCAGCACGATTTCTACAGAAGAGCCACATTTGCATACTCAGGCCTGTATATACAATAGCTTTTCAGAAGCTTATATAAATTTCTGCAGAACTTCAATTAATGTATATATATGTATACATGCAAGATCTGCAAATATTCCTCACTTAATCCATAAATGCATTTTCCTTAGAAATTGGTATAAGTTCATACTTATTTTTCACATGGGTAAACAAGCAGTAGGCCTAATGCATGGTGCACCGGTGGTGGTCAGATATATACCTGTGGTATAGGTAGGCCTAACCAAAGAAATTTACTAGTTTTAAACCATGCAGTTAGAATTAATAATGCTACCCATTTTTGTGCACATGCATGTAACTAACGAAGACATTTTAGTTTTAAAGAAATATTTCGACCAACAGAGTGAGTATATATAAACTGTATAACATATATAGACAAGCCCTTTTCATTGTGCCCTAAGCAAGCAAAGCAAGGGACATATAAAACAACATTTGGATGTGGTAATATCTGCAGAAATCATCGAGATGACTGACCAAAAATCAGGAATATCAATCACAGTTCGGATGAAGACTTGAAAAATAGCCGTTGTGCAGGAAATCACTCGAAATATTGTGCTATACGAGGTTTATCTGCTGCCCAGAAAGAGTCAAATTTGAATTTCTATCGCCCTTAATGCCTATTTTATATATTTCGTCCTGAGTCAGAACCGGGGAAAGTCATCCCGTTATTTATTTGCCGATCAATCACTCCAAAATATTGAAGAGGTTATACGACTATATTTTTATTACATGTAGGCCTATAACTTCAACCAGGGAAAAGGACGAAGGCAAAAACGCCCAGAAGTATCAAAAAAAGAATAGATATTGGATACAATATATATAATATATATTGCATTGGGAATATAAAACTATAAACTCTTATTCGACTTAAATAAGAGAAAAAATGAAACAATGTATACATGTCTATATAATACTTAATATGTTATATTTTATTATTAATTTTAATTGAAATAAATTTGCCTACTTTCAAATCGGTATTTTAAAATAACAATAAATAAGGATTTTTGGTGGGTACATTTAAGCTGTTTTTTTCAGAAGGCAGGATTATATGTATACAACATAAGGGTACCCAGGAGATCATAACCCCCTATTGGATCCAAAATTACATTGGAACCTACCCCTTCTAAGGGACTGTCATCCCCCAAACAATGGTATAATTCCCCACCAACCACTAGTTACGCCAGTGATGTACAAAATTTAGTTCATGGGCCTATAGTTGCTAGTTCACATTTAAGAAACAACAAAAAAGAACTCAAATATGGCGCACCGTAGCCACCAAAGTATAACCTGCACTAGCTCGATCTAAGTGAATCAGGACTTACCATTTTTAGCATTTGACTACATTCATAAATTAACAAACAGCATATAGAAGCCTGCATGCATGCATGCATTTGACATTTCCTTGTCTTTCCAAACTGCAAGCATCGAATTTAGGCTAAATGATGGGAACAATTATTGTTAAAATGGTTCATGAGTTATGTGCCTCAAATATAGGCAATATATAGATATAAGAGTGTGAGAGCTAAATACATATCTAAAATGGAGATGAGGGAGCTAAACATTAAGGGATGAAAAAGCGAGTTGAACAGGCCCTTATCTATTTACCGAGGAGACTTTTGTGGTCCACAAGTGCATGTAATATACGCAGCCAGTCAGTTTTATCTCAACCGATAAATTCTGTTTATTAACCAAGTTGGGATGAGAGGATAAAGAGCTGCACTGATCAATAGAAATGAAGAGGCTGTGAAACCTAACAGCCGTGTGTCTCTATGGATTCAGATATGGCACAAGAAATGAACAGCAAATGGCACATTTCAAAAAAATATCACTGGCGGAAAAAGAAAATATGACTATAGCACAATGAGAAATAGAGACAAAGCCCTATATATTGAAAAAGTATATATATAGTTCTGATACAGGTGGGGATCACTGCGTGATGGACCCAGGTCTCATTGGGTTATTATCCCCTCCCCATGCAGAATAAAAGTTTGGTTTGGTTAAGTTTTGTTAGCACTGTCTCCACTCTATCCCCCCCTCCAGATATTTTAAGGATGTCCCCCCCCCCTCCAGATATTTTAAGGATGTCCCCCCCCTTTCCTTACCCGATTGTATACCAGAAAATAAAAATTAAAAAT
>JAQIXP010004469.1:0-11505 GCA_034700285.1 Proteroiulus fuscus
ATTGTACAGCTCACAGGGCAGATAAACAGAAAAAGAATGCATCAAGTTTTAGTAAATGTAATTGTCCTTCATAAAAATCAAACCCCATCAATTTATGTTAAGCCATTGTAGAAGTTTAGCTCAGTGGCTTTCGAAGATTTTCCCTGCCCACATGCAGAAATCCTTTTCCCTGTGAATATTTCCCCTTTAGACTGAAGACTCCAGTTTGATGTTCAAATCCTTTATTCTCACAAGGCTTACTCCAAGCCTTAAATTTCATATACAACAAGACTAGATCACAAATCCTTCCTTTTCTCTTCACTTCCAAGTCAGGACTCACACAAAGCCAAGATGGTGCCGTGACATCATCAGTGAAAGAATTCGGCTTTCACCGAATCAGCCCACTGATGACATCAGGACATTGACCCACCCTCATTCTGACCCCATCACCTGATTTATTCATATGTCAGAATGAGAGTTTGGGCACCAACCTTACACCCTCCCGCCAAGCCACAGCTTGTTCCACCAAGCAGGATTCAAACCAAAATCACAATTTCAAAGTATCACACATATTTTGCAATAATACAATAAAAAATATCAAAAAAATTAAATTAACGACCGCGACGACATCTTTTTCCGAACTACGGAGACTGTCCCTTCTCACGGAAAATTCTGCACTTGGCCCTCTGATCACTATCATCATCATCGTCCCTTCGTAACTCACGACGACGAACTTCGGACGAGCAGGATACCGCGATTCCCACTCGCGATTCCTTCTTCGGACAGGCCTTTTTAACATGTCCGGTCAAGTGGCACAGGTAACAAACACCACCCTGTCTCACCGGCTCAGGGCAATGCAGCGACATGTGTCCATAACGTCCACAGTTGAAGCACTTCTTCATTTTCCTTCGTGGTCCCAGTGTAACAGACTTGACTGAAACATCCTTCGCACGGCTGGCTGGACACTGGACGACTTTTCCTCGTTCAGCCTCCTGGCCATCACTCTTTCTGCAGCCTTGGACAACGGCGACGGTCGCACAAGACCGTGGTACAAAGCTGGACGGTGGTTCTGCGACTTCGACTTCTTCGGCGACACACAGTAGGACTCGTTCTGTCTCTTGATGATGGCTAGGCATTCTGACTCCGTGGGACGTCCGGCCAACAGACTTACGGCAACCGGGAGCTCATCCCAATCATCCGCTCCCATTACTGCATTTAGATCGATAACGTCTGGGTCGCCGACCTCGTCGATGACTACCAATCTTTGAGCTTCGTCCTCGTTCAACATTGGTTCATCCTGAGGGGCTTCTGGATCCACGATGGACTGGACCATGCCCACTGGCAATGGCACAGCAACATCTCTTGGCACTGGCAGGACGGGCGCTTTGGTTGCCTTGAGAGGCCCAACACCATGCCTCTCTAGGCGAGCAATCCGCTCGCTCCGGCTTTCTTCCTCCAAAAAGTATGAGGTCCCCCTCATACAGATGACTGCCATCTCGGCACAGGATGGGACCCTTCCCATCTCTGCCTCCGTCAGCACACATCCTTCTCCAGGATCTTTCCCTTCAGCCACCCTAATTTATTTCAGAAATAATTAAACACCACCATTAGTTATTTCTAACTACCCCACTATCTTCACCACCATTTCGAATCACCCTCCTTCTTGACTAAACTAAATTTAATCTAATTCTATCAGCAGTAATTATTCATCTTGATTTACTAACTACTTTCAAAAAACACCCTCGGTATTGCATCCACCAACATCACAATCACCCCACCACGTCATAAAATAACTTTAGGCCTATTCATCCACCACGGTAAAACACTTCAAAAAACTACTAATCCCTTATAATTATCTCTCCCAAACATCAATCGAGTGTTCCTTTACTAACTAGTAACAATTAAAAATTAAATCTAGCAAGTAAATACCTTATTGTTTGGCTAAATAATCCAAATAATCCTCCCTTACGCACACCAGCACAAACTGAACCTCCACGTGTCCCACAACAACAAAATGGCACCTGTTCAACACGGGGTCACACAGATTTGGTCCCCCGTGCACGTGGCGACGTCATTTTTTGGACTTTGCGCCCTACCACCATGTGTTTTAGAAAAAACACGCTCGAGCGCTCCCTATTTACAACAACGGGCGGCAATTTCAAATTTGTTAAAAATTGACTTTTTACTACCGTCTCCATTCTTCGAGTTCAACCACCTGTGTATTAAACAGAGCAACTCACCAGTCGATGCTTAATAACCACGTTAAATCTGAATATTCCCCAACATGTCAGAAAATCACCATTCACCAAACTAGACGAATTTACATTATTTCTCACCAGAAAATAGCCAATTATATACCAGATCCTGCTCCAAACAGTCTGGATTTCCTGTCCACCTCGCAAGACTGGATTTCTTCTCTAGCATTGCCTCTCCTGGATTATCTTTCTCGCGACCAGGGGATCTCCAATCAGGGCCATGAGTCATCCTCATGTGCTGCTCGTACTCCTGGTCAACACGATCCTGGAACCTCTTACAACCGGCTCCCATGACATTTCTTCGACCAGTGTCGGGAACGTCAGGTCCGAGATCCCAGAAGCATACCTCGTCCCAGAGGTCCACCCCTACCCTGAACGGATATTTCTGCACTTCCACCGTCTCTGGAAGATTCTCCATCAGTTGGACTACCGGCACCACTGCATGGCCATCAGCAGTCTTCGTGATTTTTAATCGAATTGGCGGATTCCGCTGCTCGTACTTCTTGAGCCGCGAAATGTGTTGCAACGTTTGCTTCTTTCAGCCTTGTACATTCACATATTCACATGTGTAGTTGAGGCCGTCTGCACTAATTAATACCACCTTAGCTGGACCCTTGTACGGCAGTCGCAGCTTCTTGGCTAGTCCTTTCACCGGAGCCAAGTCCTCGACCAACACCAGGTCATTAATGTCGAATTGCATATCCCAATGAGTGCGATCATAGGCCTTTTTCTGACGTGCTTGACTCTCCAACAGCTTCGTCATAGCCCGAGTCCGAACTCCTTCAACTGGAGGCTCACCAGCCAACAGCAGCGGCGATGGCAACACACTTTCCAGAGCAGTGGTTGCTTGAAAACCATGCATAAGAAAGAATGGTGTATAGCCCACCGAGGCCTGCACGCTGGTATTATAGGCCATAGCCTGTCGATCTAACCAATCTGGCCAATCTTTCTGTTGCTCAAGCGGTTCCAAAAAGGCTTGTACCATAGTCTTCAACGTTTTGTTGGCTCTTTCAGCCAAACCGTCTCCTTGTTGATGATATGGTGTCGTCATTCGATGCTTTATATGGAACTGCCCACAAAATTCCTGTGCCACATTTCCAAAAAATGTCGTTCCTTGATCAGTTGACAAGTGGCGAATCCATCCAAAATGAAAGATAATCTGCTCTAAGAGAAACTTCCGAAAAGACAGAGCTGTTGCTTCCCGCACCGCTTTTACCACCATAAATCGGGTTACGTAGTCCACTGCGATCAGGATGTATTTTACACCATTTGTCCCTTTTGGCAGCGGTCCGATAAAGTCAAGGCCCCAATGGTTTGCAGGCGGTCCCTCCGGCACAATCGACTGCAGCAACCCAGGTCTTTTTTTCACTCAAAAGGTTTCATCCGCTGACAACTATCGCAGGTACGGACGTACCATTTGATATCCTTGGTCATACCGGGCCAGTAAAATGTCCTCCTGATGCGGGCTAACATTTTCGCAGTCCCCAAATGGCAGTTTACCTCCGTATCATGACCCACCTTCATGATTTGTCCCCTCAGTGACTTGGGCACTTCCAGCACCAATCGCTGATGAAGATCATCATCACTAATCAGGGTATAGAGCAGTCCATTCACTATGCTGTGATTCTCCTCCACCACTGCTCTACAATCTTCACTCCGTAGCTCTTTGAGCATTTTGCTTGTGTACTTATCCAGGGCTTGCTCCTCCTTAAACCATAACATATCCCACAAGTCGATTTCATCCATTGACACCGTGACATAGACTTTATCCTCTTCTCCCGCTGCACACTGCAACGGACACTGCGAGAGGGCATCAGCATCAACATGCAAAATACCACTTTTATGCACCACTGAATACTGATGTTCGGTCATCTCCAGCATCCATCTCCCTAGCTTTCCCTTCGGATCTTTCATCGTTTGGAGATAGCAAAGAGAGTGGTGATCGGTCACAATATTGAAATGTCGTCCCAGGAGATAGTGTCTGTTTTTCTTCACCGCCCAGACTATGGCCAATGCCTCTAACTCTGGAATACCATAATTCTTCTCATGGTTATTCAGACATCTCGAGGCATAAACAAGCACCCGT
The DNA here is from genome assembly GCA_034700285.1 of Proteroiulus fuscus. Lineage (NCBI taxonomy): Eukaryota > Metazoa > Arthropoda > Diplopoda > Julida > Blaniulidae > Proteroiulus > Proteroiulus fuscus. The sequence continues at coordinate 4,321 of JAQIXP010004469.1, forward strand.
TTATCTTTCCTCTCCCCCTGGTACACGACGGCTTCTAGACCCAATGTAGACTCATCCGTGTGTAACGATAAGGTCTGCGTAGGATCAAACGTTGTCAGAATGGGAGCCTTTATCAACAACGACTTCAATTCTTCAAAGGCCAGTTTGCAACGACCATCCCACTGGAAGACTGTATTCTCACCGGTCAGTCTATGTAGAGGCGAAGCTATCTTTGCGAAGTGCTCGATGAACCATCTGTAGTAACTGGCCAAGCCAATAAAACTACATAACTCTGTTTTCGTGGTTGGCCGTGGGAACTCCTTCACAGCCCGGATCTTTTCAGGATCCACCACGACTCCTGCTCCTGACACCAGATGTCCCAGATACGCCACCTTGTCGTATCCAAAGACACTTTGAAGGCTTGAGTTTCAGATCCACACTCCTGAAGAGCTGAAATATCATCCGCAGTCTGGCCAACATGATCCGAAATAATTCACCAAACGTGATCATGTTGTCGAGATATATCAAGCAAGCCTCCCACTTGATATTTGCTAACAGGATATCTAATGCCCTCTGCATTGTTGCCGGCGCGTTGCATAACCCAAACGGCATCCTCACAAACTCGAACAAGCCCTAATGGCAAGAGAACGCGGTCTTCTTGATGTCCTCCTCAGCCATGCGGAGTTGCTAGTAGCCACTTGCTAAATCCAATGTCGAGAAGTACTTTGCTTTTGACAAGGAGTCTAGAGCATCGTCAATCCTCGGCAGAGGATATTGGTCAATCTTGGTCTGTTAGTTGAGTCTCCTGTAGTCAATACAGAAGCGCATTCCACCATCCTTTTTAGTCACAATCACCACAGGACTAGCATATGGACTTTTGCTTGGTCGTACGATTCCATGTTTCAACATTTTGTCTACCTCCTCATCTATGACCTTCCTGGTATGTTCCGCAGTTCTTCTCGATGGTACATGAACTGGCGGTTTACCCTGCGTATCTATCCGATGGATCGCTATGTCAGAGTCCCCCAACTCTGACATATACACAGCAAAGACATCTCGAAACTCCCTTAAGAGCTCGAGCAACTCGGTTTGTTCGTCCGGAGTTAAGTTAGGTCCAATGTTCCAGGCTAAGTCAGCGGGTTTGCGAAGCCCTCATTCCATCACCTTTTGCACTCTTTCCAACCATTCCTCCACCCAGTTGTCCGGGTCTAGATACGAATAATTGCAGTCCTCCATAGACACCGCAGTTCCAATGGACATATGGCATCACAACCAAACATCTTTGTCCATCATGTTCACCATGATGAGGTTTTCCGTGGTTTGTCCCACGTCTAACGACACAATCCCCTTTGCTAGGCACACACCGTGCTTCGCCATTAAATCGTGCGTAGGTTCCACCAATACCAATGTTTGTCTCTCCACTGGCGGCCCGAATCTAGCTTTTATGCTCATTTGTGTCCATGCAGGTATTCGCACTGGCTCATCGACTTGCACGTCTAACTTCACTACGGGTTGTACCTCGTCCCGTAAATCCTCAACCAGAAAAAGATCATTCTCTGGCAGATCCACCCTCGGACTTTCCATTCTTTCTTCCACCAACGGGCTCTCTTCAATCACCTCCGGCTCCCCAACTTCGCAACCGTCCCGGTTGTCACCGCTAGGGACTGCATCAAGTGCCGACATCAACATAAACATATCTTTGTAGAACACCCGGAGTTCTGTGAAATCCATCATGAGACCCGCTTTCTTAGCAAAATCTGTGCCAAGTATCATATTCTCTGACAGACAGTGTTTATCATCCAGCACAAGGCATTTGTGCACAAAGGACCGTTCAGCCAGACAAATTTCCAAATCTACTTCACTAATGATAGGGAGATGAGTCTGTTGAATTCTCACCACACGATATTTCCGTCCCTTGCGTACGTGGCACAACATACCTCTAAGTAAACTGTGGCCGATGACAGTCACCGACGCCCCTGAATCCACTATTGCCATACGATCATGTATCTGCTGGAGTACAACCTTCACTCTCGGTAAATGTTTGTAGATTGTAGCCCGAGCTTTTGCCGGCATTTGCTCCGGCTGTACCACTAAGTCGAACCGTACAACTTTCTTCTGACTACCGTTGTTAATCCACCGAGGCTTCACCGAATGAGCCAGAGTACTACGGTATTGCCTCAACATCGTAACACTTCCGTCTCTTTTAGCACCAGTTGGCGGAGGGACAGAGCCTTTTGGCTTTGGACAATCCCGGGAGAGATTGCCTGGCTGCGCACACCTGTAGCAGACTATTGCTAACCCAGATTTGCATTCTGACGCTATGTGTCCCATCTTATTACAGGTATAGCATCTCGGTCCTGTCGTCCTCGATTTACTTCGTTGATGACTCGGTCCAGCCTCCTCAGACAACACCTTTCCACCGTTTGCCTGTTTTGGTTTTGGAGCTTTCAACCTCTCAGTGGCTTGGGGGACATCACGGTCTCGTTCTTTTTGACGTTCTCTGTCGGAAGTAGCCTTAGCGGCAGCATTCTCCGCTTAAATAACCCTCTCAATGGAGTTTGCGACTCGCAAGAGCTTCTCCACAGATAGGCAGGTCCTCCCAGCCATCCTTGAAGTGATCTCCATCTTTAGGCCGTTTTGGACTTTCAATACCATATCTTATGGTGAATTGACCAATCCTCCTCGTGCCATGAGGCGAATTTTTTCCGTTACGTAGGTCCTTACCAACTCATTTTTCTGTTGGCATCTGTCCTCGGCCAACTTGATCCAATCCTCTCGGTACGTCAGGGACCGTAAATACACCAAGAACATCTCTTTTATGTTTTCGCCCTCGAATTCTTCACAATTTCCAACACGTGGGGTGTATGCCATTGTGCGGCAGTCCCGATCAACGTTCGATGAAAATTGTCTCATCTGTCCAATGGTCCATAAAGCATTTAGCTTCATAAGCCGCAAGATGGTCATCGGGATCACCATCCCCGTTGAACATAGTAAACACAAGCGGTCCTCGGTGTTTACTAGGAGTTCCAGCCTTCATCTCCTTCAGAGCAGCAACCTGCTCCTTTAGGAGAGTGATTTGCTCCTCCTGGCGCGTTTGTGCTTCCTCTTGCCTAATTTGGACAGTCGTTAAGGCCTGACAGACTTCCACCATCTGTTCTCCAAATGTCTTCAATGCTTGTTACACTTCCCCCATGGCCTTTGTATGTTCCTTCTGGGACGTCATCACATCCCTGACCGCCTTTGTGGTGTTCGAGACCTGAGCCACCAGCTCATTCAGACCTGAAAAAATGTCCACGCTTTCCTCCTCAGTCTTCTCAGCCATCGTATTTACTAAGATTAACGTCCGGTCTCTGCTACCTAGTTCGGTAACTTCGGTACCGTCTCTCGCGTCCTCGAATCCCTCAAACTGGGATTCTATCTCCAGCGACTCGAAACGTTCCCTCAATTTTTGTACAATAGATTCCCACCTCTCCACTTGTTTGCCTTTGTGCAGTTTAAGGTAGTCCCCAGGTCGGTTCTTATCCTTTTCTTTGCGTGGATGCTTATCCCACTGTCCCTCCACAAAAAGCACGGTAGAAGGTTGAGAAGCTGCTGACTCAGCAGAAGAGGGCTCACTTGAACTTATTAGCCTGCTCATAGACACCAAACAGACTAATTAGCTCACCAGCAATTCAAGATGGCGACGTCCTTGATGAAACCAACAAATTAACCCAAATTTCCACCAAATTAAACCGGAGCTTCACTGCTGTACTTCTTGTAGCGCAGAGAAGACTCGTTTTTCACATTCAGGGGCGCAACTTACACCCAGATAGCGCCCATGACTCATCAAAATTTTCACAATTAATCAAACTATTAAACACCAATTTTGATTAATTTCAGTCCTTATACTCACACCTGGAAGGATCCTATATGTAGTTAGCAGGTTTTACCCCGCACCTCCACCATGTAGAAGTTTAGCTCAGTGGCTTTCAAAGATTTTCCCTGCCCACATGCAGAAATCCTTTTCCCTGTGAATATTTCCCCTTTAGACTGAAGACTCCAGTTTGATGTTCAAATCCTTTATTCTCACAAGGCTTACTCCAAGCCTTAAATCTCATATACAACAAGATCAGATCACAAATCCTTCCTTCTCTCTTCACTTCGAAGTCAGGACTCACACAAAGTTAAGATGGCGCCGTGACATCATCAGTGAAAGAATTCGGCTTTCACCGAATCAGCCCACTGATGATGTCAGGACATTGACCCACCCTCATTCTGACCCCATCACCTGATTTATTCATACGTCAGAATAAAAGTTTGGGCGCCAACATTACACCATTATTGATTAATTTGTACCGGTACTTAACATGGAGATTCCCATAGGAGCATGCATTTTGTTGATAGTGTGGACAGCCCCCTTAAGAACAATGCTGAGGCTCCGTTTTGAAGGATATTTACTTTGAAAATGGTTCCTAGGGCAGTGGGGCACATCACATAAAAGGCACATCAAAGCTGATGTGTCCATGGAATCTAATGGTGTAATTATGGCCCTGTATGCAGATGAACTTTGCATTTTAACAAATGCAAGTTTTCTTCATTTTAAAATAATTTGATGGATTTTTTTTTACATGATTTTCACTTTAAATTATAAATTCATCAATAAATTGTTAAAAGTGCATTGTAAAATGGAAAAAAAAGTAACACACTTATAATATCTAGGATAATTACTTAATTAATTAAAAGCAATGTCTATGCTGAAAGATTAGGGCTTCATTTTGAATTATTGCATTATAAGCACTGTAATAAAGAGTAGTTAGTGACCTGTGAAGTGAAGGTTAAAAAATAAAAGTAATAATTAATAACACAGTTCATACACTCCACTGTATTATTAATGAAAGCACATCTTAGAATAGTTGAATTCCTTACAATGCACAGAGCAAAGAACAATTTATTGTTGTGTGAAAACCAATAGTATTTCTTATTGAACCTGGACAGATTTGCTTTTGAAATTTCTCCAACGAGTTTTGTAATTTGAAAGATTTCTATCAATACATCACATTCAAATTGTTCAAAATGGTCCCAGAATGTGAAATAAAACATGAATTTTTCTTGTATTGCAATTTTCATAGACAATTATTTCCTATTCCTAAGTGCTTATTTTAAATTAATTCAAAAATCTAACATTCGTAGTAGCATGCATAAGACTACAGATACGAAAACTGTTAAAATATAATTAAAAAAGTCAATTTAAACATGACAAAAAAGTTATTTTTAAACATGTTACCTTATGGAAGCCATCCATGCAGTGATTTTAGACAAATTTGTTCAAACTGGTTTTTAACTGTATTTGCAAAAAAATTCATTATTTAGCATGAATATTCTCAAACTGTAGCATGTTTAAAGGTTGATTAATTATTATTAAACTGTGTTTGGTTGAACTTATGTATAAAGATAGCTGTGATGTCTTAGTTATTTGAGGATTAGTTATATTTTGGCAAAATCTGCCCAAAATGTCATAAATTATACATTGGCTTACAAAGCCAAGAAACAATGCAGGAGAAGACCTAATGACATCATTTATTTTTAAACAGTAAATATGGAAGCCTGGAAATATTTCTAGTTCCTTAGTTTGACCTGAAATAATTTTATTACTCTGTAAAGGAAAAAATTACTGGTGATGCATATCAATTTTTTGATATTTTAATGGTCATTAAATATTGGTTTAAATCTATACCCTTGCCCCAGAATCTTAGTGAGTAATAGGCTAAAAGTCACTGCAACCCTTGTGGAGTTGGTTATATTTTAAAATTATAAGAAAGTACACGAAATCACAAAAAAGGCATAATTCAGTTAATACAAAATCACTACTTTAAAATTATTTTAAAATTCTCAGGATTTTTAACTTCAAACTCATTTTTAGTAGTGTACTAATTGAAATTACACTAGATGCAATACAGTTGCATGTACACAATGTAATTAAAAGTTTTATTGCATTAAGTATACCTGGTATTATAATAGTCACTTTATATTGCAATTGTCATTAGATATGAGTGTGTCATTTAGATGTCATTAGATTGTGTCATTAGATGTGTCATTGAATGAAAGTAATTATCCAATTATTATTTCATTTATTAATGAATATAATTAATGAGAATTAAAAACAGATTCATTTTTGGAGTCTGCAATGTATTACTGCCTACTAAAAATGCTTAAATACTAGGTCATTATGTTATGGGATATTAAATTAATTTATTATTACAGAATTTTGAATTTCTTCCAGTTCAAAAATAGTTTCAAATTAGTGCAACACGCAGGAGATTGAAAAAATCTGCAAATCATGTTTGATATATGCAGGGGCATCAAAAGTATGGGATAGGAATGACGACTCGTCCCATCCCAGAATCAAATGGGGATGGGGGAAGGATGCAGCGACCCACCCTCCAAAATTGTCAATCTCATACTAAATAAAATGGCAAAATAAGCATTTTTGGTTATTTTTAGACCATTTTTGAGTGGTTTTTATTTTGCAAAAAAAAATCGACTGTGGGACCATTTTCAGTCAATATTTGCAATGATGTACAAAAACATTTTGTAATTTTTATTCACGGTCAAACATTTTGGAACATTTTTTTGATCGTGCTTTCCCCCAAGTGGATATCTGGGTGCAACCCTGGGGGTAGCTCGCCCCCCCCCCTACAATGGAACACTTCTGACAGCCCTGGATATATGGAATTGAAACTATATAAATAATTAAGTAATTAAATTGCAATTATACAATTATCTGATAAATTGTTACTGAATATAATTGTTTAAAATAATAGGAGAATTTTTATTTATTTCTTCAAATTATTACTGAAAATTTTTCAAATTAAATTTGAGTCCAATATATGTTAACTACTAAATATTTCTTTTTATAGTTAAATATCATTATTATTTAAAATAATTTACAGTTTATAATAAAGACTTTGTGCTACCAAATATCCTATGCATATTTTGCATCACAACTGATCACAACTGAAAAATGACAAAAATGCCCAATTAGACCAAAAATTGAAAGGAATAGGCTATCATTAAGGGAAAGAAATAACTCTAAGAAATTTAGTTGCACAAGCACCATTGCCATGATTGTTAACTGCCAAAGCATTAAAAATAAAATATTGGAATTTAGGGAAGCTGTAGAATCACATGGGTCGGATATAATTCTTGGTTCTGAATCCTGGCTGACAA